>JAVQIZ010208916.1:0-10000 GCA_036023535.2 Galaxias brevipinnis
GTCGCCGCCGCGCTGAACAGCATACCCGGGTCCCGCTTATATAAATCACCACCCTTCTTTATACTGCGACTACATGCTTTTTTTACCCCCCCCCCCCCCCCCCAGTATTGCACATTACATGATCGAACGCAGTCAAAATGGGTCGTTGGCTTGCTGGTGTTTGGCATGGAATGGAGAGGGGGTTTTGCCATTGGTAAGCTGCACTGCTGTTTCCTAGGCTGCCGCTAGCGTCCACCCCCTTCAGCTCTCTCTGCTCACTGCACACTCCTCCATTCCATCGTACGTGCCCACTGTGGCTCAGATAATGGCCTCTCGCGCTGCACACACAGCAGAGAGAGAGAGAGAGAGAGAGAGAGAGGGGAGGGAGGGAGCGAGACTCAGCAAAAGAGGGAGGGGGTGAGCAGCAACTCGAAGGGAGGGAGAGAGCGAACTGAAAGAGAGCGGAGAGAAGGTGGGGGCTGCCAGGACGACCAGACTGCGAGCGCGCGAGTGAGAGAGGGAGAGAAAGAAACGGGATATTGAAAAGAGAAGGGAGGAGCGGAGCGAGATAATGAGGGAGGAAAAGGGAGCGGGCAGAATGCGACGGCCGTAAGAAGAAACCAAGACAAGCGTGGGGGGGGGAGGTGTCGTGTGTGCGTGTGTGCGCGCGCGTGTGTGTGTGTGCCGCGCGTGTTTTTTAAAGTGTTCCTGTCGGGGTTTTCTCTCGGTGCCTGCGTGCCGCACCGACTGGCTCGAATAGAGAAAAGGCTCCCAGCAGCAGCAGCAGCAGCAGCGCCTAGCGAGCGGCTCCCCTGCCGGCGTGAGCGTCTCATGCTCCTCTCTGTCTCGTCTCGCCCGCCCCGCTCTTAGGACGTCTGGACCCGCGTGAGTACCCGGCCGCTCTCTCTCTCCCCCCCCCCCCCGGCGGCCGTCATGTTGTCACGGGTAGTGGGGGGGCTTCTCCTTCGTATGTCGACCGAGGAGCCAAGCAGGAAAGGAAAGAGGGGAGGGGGGTTGGGAGGTCGGAGGGAAGGGGAGAGGGGGAGAGAGAGAGAGAGAGCGAAGGGGGGGGGTGTTGTGTGTCTGACTGTATAGATTTATCTTCAGCTGTCTACTCCCAGGCATTAGCCTCCCCAACCCCTCCTTTTGGGCTTTACGCTGTCAACCTTGAAAGACATTTGTTCTGCTCCGTTGGACGGTTGTAGGCCGGGCCGGTTTAAAGGGCTGCCAGACGACGGCGTCTAACAGGTTAGGCAGTGTCCTCAGGTTGGACAGGTTCATGTTGTTAAAGAGCCCAGCCTTGCCGGCTGTGTGTGTATTTGCACGCGCGCGCGCGTTTGTGTTTGTTTTGTGTGCGTGCGTGTCCTGGTAGGAGGACCGTGAGAGTGCGTCCTGGCACGCTCTGAAATAGTTGTGGAAGCACGTGGTCTGCGCTGTCAAGACACTCCTGGCGAGGTGCCTGCAGGTGTAGGCAGCGCAGCGCACAGCGGGCACCCAGACCGGTCCAACCCGTCCCTGCCCTGGTTTAGGCTCTCCATAAACTAGTTTGGAGAGGGACGCTTTCACGGTGTGCCATTACAGTTGTCAGCTCGTTCAGGTCAGGCACATCGACAGTTGATCGCGTGGGGGCATTGTGCGCTTCGGCTCGTTATCACGTGAGACAGACGGGGGTTGGCATAGTAACCGTGTGAAAAAGAGGAAAGGAGAGCAGCAGCAGAGCCGGCTGTGGGCTGGTCAGACGGCGTTTGTGGCGGGGCTGTTTCGACACTGCACTTCTCCTTATCTGCTGTGTTTGAACAAACCCTCTTTCTCCCTCCTCCTCCTCCTCCCTCCCTGGCTGTCTGAGCGGTGTGATAGAGCAGACGCCGGGGCCTCTCACGTCTTGCACGCCGGCTGTTTATCAGCCCCCCGTCCCCTCCCCCCTCCCCGCCCGCCCCCAGCACCCCGGATCCCCTCACAGACACCCGGCACAGAAGGTGGATTCAAAGGGCCGGAGCATGCAGACCGTACATTAATTAGCCACTTCAAAAGGCTCATTTCAATATATTTAAATGAGTCCGGGGCAGGACATTTAGTTTACGGTCAACTGGTGATTGGGACTGTAAACAAGACCCTTTCCCTGGAGGTTGGTGAGAAACGTAGATGATAGCTTGCTGAGGGAGAGAAGCATTTATTGAAGAGATACTTTTCAATGGCCATGTACCTTAGAGTGGCCTGTGGCACTGGTGTATTTATTGTTGCTTGTAGTCAAATGGTGCCATATTGTTCTCTCTATATTTTTATCTCTTTGCATGCATGCCAGGTTAATAACTGTCTAGTTTGGTTAGTGTCTATATTCAGCACATTAGAAATATTGTTTGGAAGATGACTGAGACTTTGTTCGTCCCGATCACTTTCGTTTTGCCAAGGCCATTTACATATGTATGAAATTTGAATTGGTTTACATAAAATTTGACTTGGTTTACATGTTCTTATCTGTGGAGAAGCCTATTCTGAAACAACATGTTTTTTTACCCTTAGTGTGACATGGCGCAAGGTTGAAATACATTTATTTTAATTGGCATTACACACTTGACCTGTGATATTGTTTCTTCATAAAATACTTTCTGACATTAGAAACGTGCCCGCTCGAAATGTTGATAGAAATTTAACACAGAAGTACAGTGACATTGCCTGACATTAGTGACATCTAATGTCATAAACGTACCTAGATCCACCATTTTATCGTCAGTTAACAGTGAACTGTAGTTTCTAGAAAAACCAGTTATGTGTCGGCTTAAATGACTTTTAAAGAACTCTGTTGAGTAATGTCCTCTATTGTACCCATAGGGCAAGAATCCAGTAAATAGCTTGTTCATCCCTTAAAAGGGAAGTTCTGCTTCCCTCTTCTCTATTCTCTAACTTTGTCCACTGTCTTCCCTTGCGGGGTTCCCTTCTTTGAATGGCTGGAGGTGAGGTGACATTACCAGTGCTGTGACTTCAGCACCTCTTTGTTGTGGAACCACTCTTGGGAGGCAACGGTTCCTTCTATTTCCCTACTCATAATGTATGAGATGTGTGTGTACGTGTGTGTACGTGTGTGTGTGTGCGTGTATGGGTGCATATGAAAATAACTTGTTTTGACCAAGCTTCATGTGCCTGACCTCTGATGTCTCTCCTGTGTCTCCTGCAGACTGTTTTAGACGTGGCTTCAGTGGATGGCCCCAGACGAGGAGGCCACATGGAAATTGGGTCACATGACCGCCTCCAGGAAGGCGTGCTGAGCCTGGAAGCCACCAATGGCGACGATGAGGCCCCGAGGGATCAGCTGCAGAGGGCAGGCAGCGTGCTCTCCGGACAGGGCTGGGCCCAAGGGCAAGCCAAAGCCGGCCACCCCGAGCAGCAGCTGCCCTGCTGGGTCAACGGCGGGGAGGGGACCCCTGGAAGGCAAACCGTCCACCACGCCAACATGGAGGATGCCCACAACCTTGTAGCCTTCTCTGCCAGTTTGGGCTCGCTGCCCCCAGCCTCCTCCTCCGCCTCCTCAGGCCACATGCAGGCTCAGGTCCAGCCGCAGACAGCCCAGCTGTACGAGAGATTCAACAAGGAGATGGCCTCTGAGGAGGTCAGAGCCAGGCTCCCTGCAACCCCCGAGGGAGGAGGCTGCCCCACCGAGGACCTGGGCACCCTGCAGAGCGCCCTGAGCCAGGCCAAGCACGGCCACAAGCCCCCCAACTGTGACTGCGACGGGCCCGACTGTCCCGACTACCTGGAGTGGCTGGAGAAGAAGATCAAGCTGGCCGGACAGGAGGACCTCGGCCCCTGTAAAACCGCCGAGGGGCCTCCCCCTCCTCGTCTTCCTCCACAACCCTCCCACCCTCAGCCCCAGGTCTGCCAGCCCCAGGTGAATGGAGGTGCCCCTCCGACTGGCCCTCACATCCATCAGCAGCAGCAGCAGTATCAGCAGCATCAGGCTGCTCCCCGAGCTCCGTATCCAGCCCCTATCCCCTGCTCCCCCCAGGTGCTCTCCATCGCCAAGGAGAAGAACGTCAGCCTCCAGACGGCCATCGCCATCGAGGCCCTGACCCAGCTGTCTGCCACCGGGCCCCAGACTGCAGGGCCCCTGGGTCAGCCCTACCAGCACCACCCTCAACACTATCCCCAGAACATGCATCTGTCCTCCTCCTCGGCACGCTCACAGTCCGTCCCCCCAGCGCTGTACCCCGGACAACCAGCCCCGGCGTCCTGGGAGCAGCACAGACCCCAGTCCCAGGGCCAGCCGGCCCACGCCTCTCCTCTGCCGGCGCCATCCTCCCTCCCGCCGGGCTCCAGCCCCCACCCCCAGCAGTGGCAGCAGGGACCGCCGCAGAGGAACCAGTGGGTGAGCTCCGAGGCCCAGCCTCGCTACTCCCTGACCCCCCACAGCGGGAGCGCCTCCTCGGACCCCATGGCAGAGCTCAAACAGCTGCTGGGAGACAGCAGCGGGAAGTTCACCGGCGCCCAGTTCAAGCTCCATGCGGGCAGCCAACCGGGCCCGATCGAGGGCCCCGGCCCCCAGCCCAGCCCGGACCTGAGCAGAGTGAAGCAGGAGCCCGACTCGGGGGAGTACTACTCCAACGGGGCCATTGGCCGCTACGGGCTGCTCAACGGGCAGTACGCGGGGGCGCCCGGGTCCCCCGTAAACGCCTCCATCCGCTTCTCCACGCAGGCCGCCCTGCAGCAGCACCTTCACCACAAGAGGAACCTCTTCTCCACCGGCCAGCCCCTCGGCATGGGGCTCCCAGGGGCCCGCAGCCCGCAGCTCTGTCAGAACCTGAGGAAGTGGTGGCCCCAGGCGGGCCCCGGGCCGGAGGGCCTCCCTCCCATGATGATCAAGCAGGAGCCCAAGGAGCCCAAGAGGAGGAAGAGTCAGGGCTCTCCCGTGGTGAAGGCCATGAAAGGAGGGCTGCTCGGAGGTCCTCCGCTGCCCAAGCCCAAGCAAATCGTCATCAAGAAGACCAAGCAGAAAGCCTCCCTGCCCACCTTCCTGCCCCAGAACCAGATCTCCATCCAAAAGCCGTCAGTCCTCCCCGTGGACAGAGCCCTCGCCCTGCCCGGCCTGCACCAGGGGTCCCTCCCCAGCTACTCCCCCCAGGCTGCTGCGGGCCTCCCTGTCCCAGCCCAATCTCAGGTATCCACTTTGCCCGCCGCGCCCTGTACCGCTGCACCTGCCGCCGCCGCCTTCTTGGAAAACACTCCGGCCACGTTGGGCCCTCTGCCCCAGCCTGAAGCCTCAGAGGCAGGGGGCCTGGCGGCCTCCAACTCCACCAGCACCACCCTCCCCGTCACCCCCATCACCACCGCCGCACCTCAGATGTCCGCTCCTCCGTCCGACGTCTCCCAGATCCCCAACCTCACCTCGCTGGACCCCAAGTACGAGGATCTGATCCGCCAGTTTGAGGCGGAGTTCGGGGATTCCTCCAACCCGGCGGCGAGTGAGTCCCAGACCAGCAGCTCTATCTCAGGACCGGACCGGCCCACCTCCCCATCCGGCACTCAGTCCACCCCGCCGGCTCAATCGGATCCTCCCAGCTCCGCGCCTCCGCCTCCTCCTCCCCCAACAGGAGACCAGGAGATGGAGGTGGACCAGGAGCAGCGAGCTTCCGAGTGTCCGAGCGAGGCAGCCTCCGGTCAGGCCTCCACTGAGAGCCCTGGGATGGAGCTGCGCGAGGGGGCCCTGCCTCTCGCCCTGCCCCAGGAGGCCTTCCTGGAAGCCCAGCAGCAGCAGCAGCAGCAGCAGCAGCAGCAGCAGCAGCAGCCCTGCGTGCCGGAGAACCACTTCACCATGCCCGGCTCCCCGTTCCCTAAGCGCATGAAGATCGAGTCGTCAGGAGGAGTGACCGTGCTGTCCACCACCGCGTGTTTCTCCGAGGCGGGAGAGGAGGACACCCCCACCAAGGACGGCCTGACCTGCTCCCCCTCGCTCCGGGGCTTCCTGGAGTCTCCCATGAGCTATCTGGACACCCCCACCAAGAGCCTGCTGGACACCCCCGCCAAGGACCTGCAGGCCGAGTTCCCTACCTGCGACTGCGTAGGTGAGTCGCTCTGTCTCCGGGCTCGCGAGCAGCAAAGTTCCCTTTGCACTTTGCACAACCATAACCCATATCCCATATCTCATAAAGCACTCACACATGTCCCACGACAACTATAAACATGTCCCCCTTGCTGCACAGAGTCCACCGTGGTAGGTCGCCAGTCCCTTCTGCTCCAGCTCCTCTCCCCTGGCACCCGCTGCGGGCGTCTGAGAGTTTGTGCGTTGCCGGGGTGCGAGGTGGAGCTCGGGGCGACAGTACAGGGGGTGCAGTCTGCCTACAGACAGGGGGCCACAATGAAGTAGCCAAAGGCCCCCTTTGTGCCTCGTCTGGGCACTAGTGACTCTACCAGGGCAGCAGAAGCCCGTTGCCTGTACCAGGCTGAATGTTGAATGGCCATGTTAACAACTTACAGCCTCTGGCTATGGATCTTTCTTTGTTGTCCCCAGGCCCTGTTACTATGGTTATTCACTAAGGTGGCAGGCACCGCTGATTTATAAAACACTATTTAATCTATGTCAGGTAGCAGTTACAGTAGTGAACAGAAAAACAGACAATATTCACTCTACAGTTTGTATTAAAAAGAGGTAGTAAAAGTAGTATCTGGAAAATGTGTATAGTTCTTTTCTTAGAATTGGCAGCCAGTGTGTGTGTTAATTAAGGGTTTGGAGTGTTTAGTTATGGCAAATACACCCTCGCTGTCCCTGAAGAGAGTGTGTGTTCAGTTGGGGGGGGGGGGGGGGGTGAGCAGCTGCAAGGAACTGTTGCTAGTTGTGTGCAGTTACCAAGAGCAAAGGCCGCCAGACAACGGGTCTCCATAGTGAAGGCCTAGTGACACACTCCCCTGTCAACACCCCCAGCCAAACACCGCGGGGAACCCGACACCTTTCGCTAACACTCCCAGACAAACACCCTGGCCACGCTTTCTTTCTGTCCTCCCCTTCTTATTACTGCCTCCTTCAGAGTAAAGCCTACTTCTCCATAAGAGCCGTGCTCTCTTTCCGCCCCATGCTCTCAAAAATAGAACCACTGCGTTCCGCGTTCTCCCTTGTCACAACCATATTCACTCGGGAATTTGCACTGACCCTTGTTCTGCTGCATTTCCTGCCTCTGACCACGCCCAGGTCCCTCTTCTGTACTGTCGGGGGACTGTGACCTTAGATTGCTTTTGAACTAACCCCCCCCCCCCCACACACACTACTACATACTATTACAACCCCTCCCTTAGTAGTCACTCAAACACTCCAGTGTTAACCACTCGTTGCATCATTCCTGTTTCTGTATGACTTACCCTGCTCGCCTCACTGACTCACCCAGCTCATCTGGTGTTAGTGACAGTTTTCTGTGTAAAGGATGGGGCGTGTGTTTTCTGTGGTGTTTTCATGCTTTACTTGGCCTCAGATACATTGGAACAGCATCTCCCTCAAGTCTGATTATTTGAATTTTACACTGTATCTACTTTACGCTGAAGCCCTCGAAGGGAGCCATAATAGTTGGTCTCGTCAGTCAAAAGAGAACTGAGTCATGTTTTCTACCCTGGACACCCCTTTTGAAACACGAACACAGCCTTCTTAGTAACACTCACACACCCACAAAACCCAGGCACAAAACCCATGTCCGGTGTTTCCCTCGTTGGGTCTTAAAGCCTGTTCTTTCTCCCTCCCAGAACAAGTGTTGGAGAAGGACGAGGGGCCGTACTACAACCACCTGGGCTCGGGCCCCACCGTGGCCTCCATACGAGACCTCATGGAGAAAAGGTGAGACTGGCCTCCCCTCTCTCTCTCTCTCTCCTACCGTCATCTGCTGCTGTCCTCCCACCCTCCCCTCCCCCTCTCCCCAGCGTGCGGCTCCAGCACAAATTAAAAGAATGGGGAGTGTTGCAGCTTGAATGGAGGAGATTGTGTGTGGAGCTGTGGCTCTAGCCTGCTGTGTTCTGGCAACAAAACCTACTCGCAGCTGTGAGCACGCATTGCTAGTGTCTCCCTCTGCTTCTCTGTCTCCCTCTCTCTCCCTCTCCCTCTCTCTCTCTCTCACTGTCTGTGTGTCTCTCTCGCTCTCTCAGCGCTGTCCCCCTCCTCCACACTCTCTTCCCCTCCCCCGCTAGCCTGATTCTGTCCCTAGGGGATCTCTGACCCAGAATCCAATAAGAAGAGCAGGAATATAAGCATCAGCAGATCAGAGGCAGAGCTAGCCATGCGGAGGTAGTTGGAAACTGTACAGGGAGAGAGAGACAGAGAAGAACAGGAAAAGAATGAGCTGCAGGATCTTAAAGGGAAAATTCAAGAAAGAGAGGAAGGACAGAGTGAAGAGTGTCTTTGCGGTACGCATTCATGGATACAAACTGTCCGTGTGAACACTTACCACCTACTACTAATTTAGAGACATCATACTCAGCTTTCCAGAGGCACTGGGTGAAGTTTCAGGTGGGGCTGGGAGTCTGTGTGTGCCGATGAAACGTGACTATCCGTTTTCTGTTGCCCACCCCAATCTGGGTTTAGAGTAGACTGGCCTTATTGTGAGATCTCGTTCTATAGATAACAGTGATTTCTATAGAGCAGGGTCACATCCCTCCCCGGGGAGAGCCGGTCGGAGAGTTTGGGAAGGGGGGGGTTGTGTGCTAGCGGAGCCCCTTTTGTTTGTTTGTGAGGTGACTCAAGTCCCCAAAGCCCCTCTATGGTGTCCGGCTGACCTCTGCTCCACCTCTGACCCCCGTGGGCCGACCCCCCGTGGAGACGGAGCCCACGGCCTCCCACCTTTGGGGCCGCCTGGGATCGGACTCCCATTCAGGTGGAGCCACATGTGCACAGCGCCTTAGAGCCACTCGGGGTGCTTGACGAGATCGCAGTGACAGGCAAGACGCCGCCGGGCCGGAGCTGCGGCCGCTCGTCGGGCTGACTAAAGCGACCTCCGACCTCCAAGGCCCTACCACGTGGTCAAAACCCAAGCCCACTCTTTGCTGTTTGGTTAGAGCACACGAATAGGAAGGCACACTTGGATTATATGCACTAAGAGCATGCACAGAGTAGCTTTCAAACACACACTCACAGACACATTAGGTATACAGAAGTTTAAGAATTTGTTTTCAGCTGAAACTGTGACTGACAGTGTTTTTGGTTGTTAAGCTGCACGGAGCTCTGCGCTATTGCATCTGCCATCTCTCTGGGAATCTCAGCAGAGCCATGTGAACTGTCCTTTGGCCAGCCAGGATTCCGTCGGCCAGGTTATGCTTGACCGACTCGCATCCACGTGACGCAGGCTCCCAAAATAGACACCCGCCTCAGCGCTGTGTGCTACTCGAGTTTTATATCACACCTTATTTGCCTTGTGCCTTATTAGCGCGATCTTAACGGATGTGTTCGGAGTCATAGTGGGTTTTCTGCCTTGTGTTACCCAACCCAACCACTTCCTGTCTTCCTGTGCAGGTATGGAGAGAAGGGGGAAGCCGTCCGCATCGAGAAGGTGGTGTACACGGGCAGGGAAGGGAAGAGCTCTCAGGGATGTCCCATCGCCAAGTGGGTGAGTATGAGCCACTGGACCTGCACTCCACTCCAGGGTTAAAGACAGGAACCACTGAAGCAGGAACCATAAAACTACCCTTCAGTCACAAATAAGACAAAGAACGTTTTGCCTGACTTTTCTCAAACTGGAATCGCGAATCCTCTTGAGTTCTACTCGGTGCAACAAATAAGCACACGCTAGCACTGTAACCTAACGTCTAAAACAAATGTAGTGTGTGTGCCACGTTAAGAGAATATCAGCCTTCCCTGCCTTGTGTGTCTTTTATCTGCCGGCTGTGTATGATGTTGATGGTAATGATGGTGGTTGGGCGCGTCTGTCAGTCAGGCCCAGAGCGCCATTCTTCACTGCTGCAGTCGGTAATCAGAGGTGTTACTGGGCCTTTGTCCCACCTGACAGCTCTGACAGCCAATCAGGCACAGATATTTGCAGGGGGTTTGTGTGTGTGTGTGTGT
>JAVQIZ010208916.1:15000-28621 GCA_036023535.2 Galaxias brevipinnis
CTGTCTGTAGTCTAAGAAGGAGAGCCTGTCTCTGCGCTTCAAACACACAGATTAAGGTCGTACACTTGGAACAGCTCAGACAAAAGAGGAGAGGAGAACCTTGCTCTCCTGGTGCTGGAGAAGAAAGAGCTCCTCCTTCTCCTGGCCTCCCTCATTGCGCTCCCCATGGTGCTCCACTTCTCTCCATTCCTCTCTTCCTCACTGTGGCACTTGATGCTGCACAAGGGTGCTTACATGGCCACACACGACAAGAGTAGAACAACAGCACTAGAACTCCTCATCTTCCTAAAGTGTTCCTGCAAGCGCGAGAACTTCCAACTTTATGCTATAGAGGGCAGCAAAGCCCCCCCCCCCCCCCAACCTTTTTTTCAAAGTGGTGCACACATACACACAACAGACAAGCACTTGCTCGGGGCCGACTATCACAGAGCCTTGCCTTACTGCTTTAACCATCCACAACCACCAGAGGGAACCCAAGCCCTCTGCATTGATGGCCGCCTCCACAGAGATGGCAACCGCAGGACAGCAGTGCCGTTGGTGCTCCTAGATTACACGTTGGTGCTCCTAGATACACGTTGGTGCTTGTAAAGGCCCTGTCCTGCTCCTGTCCGGGGCGGCCATCTTGTAGCAGAGCTAGGGGTTTTCACCTGTTATGCACCCTGTGAACTCAGCCAGGAAGCCACCATGGCCTTTAGTGGCTGCAGTGGCCCAACACTATCGGTGCATTTTGTCAGCTACATCGGACTCCCTCCATAGTGTTTGAGCAGTGAGCACACCACAGTCCTCTCGTCAGAAACACAGCATACCACACACACAAGGCTAAGATGAACCGGAAAAAAATAAACTCTATCCATACAGGTCGTAAGTTGAAATGTATGTCCGTTCAGTAGTTAATTGCGCGACAACCTGTCGGCCTCGCTGTTGATGCCTTGATGAGGCCATGGATCTAGAATTCTGTTGTCAGCTTACATACTACAGCAGGCGAGGAGAAGTCTTCAGTGGTCAGGTCCTGGGGACTGGGACGTGGAGGTGATGTGAGGCGAGTGTACCGTGCACGACACCCACATAGTGAACCGCTCCCCCTTCCCTTCCCTGGACTCCCGCCGTGGACAGCGGTATGCGAGCGCGCTCGCTCGGGCGCACGCGCGTCTCTTTGAGTGTGTGTGCGCGTGTGCCTGTGTGCATTGGGGGCCACAGTTGTTTTCTGCGGGTCTGGGGTGACAGGTTGCTTGGTGCTCATCTCTTGAGAATCCCTGGTGCTTTTTTGAAGGGTCTAGAGCTCTCTTTACCTCATGTTGTAGAGACACTGGTCATGGTCACCGCATGCTACAAGCACACTGGCGCTACTGAAGGCAGGGGAACTTAGATTTGTCCAGAGCCATTTGTGTGCTCCTTATCTACATTCATACTCATTTTAATCCACTTTTTTATTCTTATTTATTATATGATAATGATGATTGTTGTTGATGTTGTTTTTGTTTTGTTTTGATATAGCTAATACAAATTGTACATACAGAAGAAAAGATTTTATAAAAGCACTTTTAATCCTGATTTTAATGACGAAAAGAGCCGATTATTGACAACTTGAAGCTTTTTTTTTTTCTTTTTTTTTTAGAGAGAGAAAAAAATGTAAATATTGAAATATTTAGGTAAGATTATTTAACTGGTGAGGGATGATAATAACTAAATCATAAATGATTTGGGGATTTTAATTCCAGTCTTTTCTGTCAGCCCTAAAGAGCAGAAACAACACTTGGTTCTAATGTGTTGTGTCTAAATGTGTGCTTAGTAATACTGCTGACTTGTTCCATAAGTACTGTACCCTCTGTCAACTTATACCTCTGACAGTAACCAGTCTCCTCCTCTCAGAAGCTAGTCATCCAATTTGGACACCTTAAGTCTCGCTTCAAGCTCAGCCTAAAACTTTTAATAACCCAAGATTTTAATGATCATCAAGATTTGGACATTGGAGATTATAGATGTTCCACTTTTGTAAAAATGTACCCAAACCCAGAATTGGTTCGAAAATAGATTTGCATCTTTGAATTCATAGTTGGATCGTCTATACCGGTATATATACATATGAACACAGTATGTATGTATAGGACCCTATTGAAATAGTTCAAGTATACAGTGAACACAGTATTGGAATCAATCTGAGGTGGTGGGGAAAATTAGGTTAGCCATAGCCCAGCAATCTTTGTCCATTGTGTTAGACTATCAGGCGGGAGGGTTACAACCTTACATGTTCTAATTGTGGTTGTCCTATTTTAACCGTGGTAGTTGTAAGGATGCACCATCAAAGGAAATCATGGAAACATGACACTTTGATGAAGACGGCAGAAAATGAACAGTTAGTTTGTAATTATCTATTGGTTTTGGTCAGAGACAGATGGAAGACATAACCAACAGGAACGAGAAAGGATACTGTACATGCCTGTACCTTGTGCCCAGGCCCTAAAGCTCGGGATGCCAGTTGAAACACAATACTGACTAAAAAACGCCCTAATGTAACCATAATGCATGGTCCACATTCCACACATTTTTACGGATTCAGTAATATTTATGATCAATGTAATAATCGGTGCTGATCGTAAAATACTGTATATGAATTTTATAAATATTTTGTTAAGTCTGAAGTAATGGTAGACGATGCTCTTAGAAGTAGGACTTCCCCACGGGCTTTGTTATGGTTGCAGGGAGTGGTGCTATGATCCTACCCCGTAACTACACTGTGGAAATCTGGGCGGAAAAAAAGGCTCTCACTGATCTTTTCTGAATTTATAGAATGTCTAGAGGACTATTCTTTAAAAAAAAATAACAGTTGAAAAACATTTGGTAGCTGTTCTGGTGCTGGTTCTATGGGTGTTCCTCAGTCATGACAAAAACGTTTAAGCGCTATTAGAATTAAAATTCTTGAAAATAAAGCACTCAAAAACAGTTCTACATTCTCTCTATGAATGCTTGTTCTCCAAGGTACTTGAAAAGGACTTCATTTTTACAGGAACGAGGGTTCAGAATCATATTATATTGAAGTAAATAAAAAGACTGTTATATGATTACGCTATACTGTATCAGAAACGATTGAAATTTTCTTTCAGTGTGTTCATTCTCATTACAGTGGAATTAGAAAATCTTTTGAACACAACCATTGTTACATGTACTCCCTTTTTCTGCTACAGTTGTAGTTTCTGCGGCCCTAATGCACTTCCTGACTAAATTAATCACACTTGAGTCCTCACACTTTTCTCTCTCTCTCTCTTGCATTCTTTCATATACGCATTCACACAATATACACATTTTCATAATATATACCCCGCTCTCAGCACTGATCTTTATTGATCATGTAATTCTATCTACTTTATACATTTGGGATTCAAACTAATACCCTGCCCGAAAAACATAACCAACCAAACCAAACTGGCAGCTACATTCCTTTTGGAGTTTGAAGATTGTTCTTGGTTCTATTTTTTCATGTCAAGTATGCAGTATGTAAAAAGTGTTTTTGTTCAGTCTCTCTCTTTGTAGCTGTATGGTGTGTTATGTGAATACATAGTGTATGTGGTGAAAACCCACATTATTGTTTTATGTTGCGCAATGATAAATAAAAATGGTAAAATGAACGCTGAGTTGTACTTTGTGATAGAGCAATAGGTTTAAAGGGGCCTTATGCAAATGTTCATGTGCATACCTTTATTTAGGAGTTCTACTAGAATAGGTTTGTGCGTTTTAATGTTCAACAAACAATTT
Source organism: Galaxias brevipinnis (assembly GCA_036023535.2). NCBI lineage: Eukaryota > Metazoa > Chordata > Actinopteri > Galaxiiformes > Galaxiidae > Galaxias > Galaxias brevipinnis. The sequence continues at coordinate 18,751 of JAVQIZ010208916.1, forward strand.
ATTTTATCCAAACTGCCTGGATCTGCAGCACCTCTATTCCCCCTCTGTCTGAAATGCTGTGTTTTAGCTCCTGTCAGATCAGTCCTCTCGAAGTTTCAATATTTAACACTAATTGTGTTTACCACTGGACACGATCACCCACGAAACTGACAATTGCTTTATGGCACAGGAAGTGCGTTACTAAATCAGGAAGAGATGCCCATACTTGGAGTATAGTCGTTGATCGCGTAAGCCATATGCAGTGACCACGAGCATTCTGCCTTCTTTGCAACGGTTAGGGGAACAAAAAATACACTAAGCAAACTGTAAGGGTCACCAAAATCATCTCCTATAGATAAACTGCCTCTGGTAACTTTAACTGACGCATAATCCCCATAGCGGCAGGCCTATCAGCGTGTCTGCCAAAATGGAATGTCAATGTAAAAGGTGTTGATTGCTGGACCAGCAGCGGTCTCGTCTCACACATTGGAGACTATGTTCATCTGACTCACTCAATAAACGTCCTCACTTGAATAAACTCAAGACAAGTCTGTTATTGGTTGGAAAATCAACAGTGTGCGATTCGGTAAACCAGTAAGCACAGAGAGCAAGAGCACCAATTATCCAGCAGCAGGGTGCACTCAGGAACATAATTAAGTCTCCCTCCTCCAGAGTGGATAATGACAAGTGCTGAAGCTTTGTCGTCCAGAGGGAAAGTCTCTCTTCCTGGCCTCGCTGATCATGTTCTAAAATTGTAGTGCCGTTCTGAATTCTTTACATAATTTACCCTTAATAGGGTTCTGCACCATTTATCAATTATGTGCATGTTAGGTCTCAGAAAAAGGGGTTGTCCAAAGTATACATGCATTTTATTCATGCTTTGATGTCTGCATCGTTTATGGCGTGCATTCTATGGAATTTGGACCACAATGTTGTCATCGTGACGTACATGGTCCACATTGCACAGTGGCATACAGTGTATGCTCCAGGTATACAAACTGTAAAAAGTTAAAAAACAACAACATTTAGACAAACAACCTAGGGCTTGACACTCAGCCTTGCAAACTCAGTAGACTAAAGAAAGCATCAATAGCAATACATGTGGCATTCTGTAACAAGGACTAAGGGTTTACAGTACAAAGGGGAGCTGTGCAATAAGCTTTGGAAAGCTGAGCAACAAAACTAGGAAATTAACAAGCGGGATGACCTTTAAAAAAACCAATGCAATGGAACCGAGGTAATCAATTCTATACATGATTCTGCAGAACACAACTTGCTGCATTGAAAAGGACTATTATGTTGGTTTCCGGTAGCCACATTACATGTTCCCATGGTTATGGTGTCACAGCAATATTTGATTTGCAATGCTATATGAAACCTTGTCAAGAGGTGAGCACATGAGCTCATTATTTCCCCATCATTAATTTAAACCTTTCCTGAGTCAAAGTGAACGTTTCTATAAACAACAGCATCGCTACATATGTACTGCAGCATAGCCAAGAATTTGACTACAGTCTTCCTTCAAACCAAAAATCCTAACATGCCCTTACCACTGAACCCATAGTGGGTAGAGCAGGGCTCTGGGTGCATTGTAGCTAGAGATTCCTGCTGGTTACTAGACAGTCGGCTGTCTTCACCCCTCAACAGGTAAGGTGAGTTGGGTAAATACAAAAAGACAAGGGAAATCACTGGGCAGTTGCTGGAGATTTGCTGTCCATTTGCAGCGATTGGTATTCTCTCCAACAACCACTGATGTGCTCCTGAAAAAGACACTTAACCCTTGATCCAGTCTCCAACAGGACTGTGATATTATTGCAGATTCCCAGTTTGAGTTTGTCTCTTTCCTGGGAATGTGTTCCCCTAGGCCAACATTGTAAATGAGACATTTTTAAATAGAATTGCTTGAATTAAAAAATTAAAGGGTGCAATATAAAGGCAAATATGATATTTTATGCATTACGATTGTTCCTTAAATAGCTATTCACTGCATGACAAATACAGTATATGCCCATTATTATTTTCCAGATAGAGCGTCTGTGTGAATGTTCAAGAATAAGATAAAATAGAAATAGGACCTCTTAATAATGTACAAATCCTACAAATGATGTTGATCCTAAAAGCATTCCTCTCCTTTGATCTTTGCCATGCTTGAAGGCACATCTTATCATTGGACGTCAACATAACTTTGAACAGCGATTTGGATGTCCTATTTTTACTGGCAGATGGTTCAACTAGTGAGAGACCGAGAGTCGTGACCAGACAGCCAGGTCGACGCAGGGCACCCATGCGGCTAAAGGCAGCGGAACAAGTGGCCAGGTGAAGGTGTTGGTTGAGATAGACAGGAGGTAGGCCTACTGGATGAGTTCCATTAATAGCCATAAGATAGACAGATATACAGACAGACAGGCAGAGAGGACTACAGACAGGCAGAGAAAGTGAAGGAGAGAGAGAGAGAGAGAGAGAGAGAGAGAGAGAGAAAGGCGCTTAGCTGAGTGTCAACACCCCCTTTCCCTCACACCTCAACTGGATCTCTCAGCATTCAGTAATGTGACATTCTCAAATCCTTCCTTGCCAGCCATACGTTTGTAGATTGACCATGAGCTTATTTAAACAGACATTTTTTTGGGTGTTAAAAGACTGCGGATTGTAAGTGAAACAAGTTTTTCTTGAACTTTCCATTTATATGCGCAAAAAAAAGTACATTTCCAAGTAGCCGCTGAAAGTCCACGCGTGGTAAGCTAACAATTTTCCTTATTCACCTTTCCACCAAAACCTTTAAATGCCCGGAGTAATAATGCACACGCACGTACATATCGGATTAATTGTGTTTGAATATAAGATTATATGATATAATCAAGCCTTGTCAAGCAAAATAACACGTCTCTAAAGACTGATTGAAAGTATGTCTCTTAATCGATTAAGCTATTTTTATAACCGATTTTGTGCTATACGTGGATTAGTCTTGGTGAGAATTATGCATCATACACTACATATTTTATAGGGCCTATATTATTTTAGATACTATTATTTATCTATATCACCTGTTAATATTCTAAATACAAGATGTGGCTAAGTCGGGGGTTATGGCTTTAATTTAGTATTTTAATTGCAGTCAGGAACTTACGGAATTCCATGACTGTTGGGTTCCTATAAGTTCTTCCATCTTTCCCATTCCTCTTCATCTGGTGACCTTATGGTGTTGGAGACATATATTTTCCTTATTATTTTCCGGCCAAGGAAGACTGTGGGATGTGCTTTTATAAGTTAAAGAAAGAAACTAATGCTGCAAATATTCACATTTACACTCAAACGTAGTAAAACTCTGTCTCTTGCTGTCTTTGATTGATTCTCTTGCATTATTCTGGTAAGAATATATTGGCCAGTATGGTTGCAGTTATGGAAGCAGTTTTAGAGCACTTGCTGTGTATTTGTGTTTTTTCTTTCTTGTGCTTGTGCATTCATTGTCATACAATGAAAAGCAGCATTTTTGTCTTGATCTCTTTTCTTCTTTCTTTTCTTTTTATTTTACAGTAATAATATAAAAAAAGTCGTAACCTTATTATGTTCAAACTGAATGTTTATATATATTTTACTACTGATGCAGGGATTCAGTCAGGTTTGGGAAATCAGGGAAGGATTTGTAAACATTCAACCTAAGGGAGGTGAAAGAGAAGCCGTGTAATCAAGAGCATTTGGATGATTGCCTCACAAATAGGACCTGTTTGAAAAGACAGTATTTGATGTACAGCATCAAAGCATGCGGAATATGGCTTTAAATGTTGTGTTGCCTGCCTTGTCGAGTGTACACAATGTACTCAAAACAGCGCATCTAATTAAACAGGTTTCTACAAATCAATGAAATTGATGAATTAGTACATATGGCCCTTGACAATCTCCCTTAACTGTGTAAGAAGTGTTTCTAACAGACAGGATATGATTTAAAACATCAAATTTGCCAACATATTATGTGCTGTTTGTACACAATGCTTGCATAATATTGAAATCTAATGCTATTCCAGTACACTTTGCTTTGCTCCATACATCAAATACATTACAAGAATCTAGCAAACTTTACATTTTGAGAATAGGTTTGAAGTATTAAGCTCATTGTAAAGGATGTCCTTGATGTCCTATTAAACCCATGAAAGGTTACGGCCATCTTTGTTTTCCATAAAAGTTTGGAAGGGCCTGTTATAAATTGATTAAATCAGTGCGAGGACCCTTTCTTAGCAAGCTTTCATCATCGTCCCCATTGCTAGACTTGTTGTTTTCAACATGCACACATTGGAATCTCTCTTCAACCCTGCAGTATAGATTCAAGATTCAAGAACATTTATTGTCATTTCAACATGAAGCACATTGAAACGAAATGCAGTACTCTGGGTCCAAATAGCCAATATAAGATACTGAAGATGGACCCACAACCCCCTACGATGTCTTCTAAGCCCTATATTCACATAGCCTCTGCAGTGGCAGCGGAACAAAATGCACTCATCTTAGACGAGATCACATTAGACATACTGTTGACATGTGCTTCACATATAAAGTATAGTCTGAATTGTAGATGTTGGCGCATGGGTTCTACCTACCGTTATTTAGCACTGAATTCAATTTGTGTAAATGTCGAGGCTCACAGAGTGGCCAAAGCATTCAGGAGGTTAACTGAGAATGACTTGGTAGATAAACCAGACCACCACAAAGATCCCATTCAAATTTGGACAATGAAGTTAAAACTGAATTAAATTAAACATGTCTACACAAACAGTAGCAAACAACAACAACAACGTTCTTTAGTAGTTTAAGATAGTGTTTAAAACCATGCTGTGTAGATTTAGATTATTTCAGCCATAGCATCTTTTACTGCATTATAGTAAGGTATTTTGGAACACCATAGTACCATACTGAAGTCATATAGCGAGGCCTGGGCTAATTCCAAGTTAAATCTTTTTTCATTTGCTAAAAGTCCTAAGCAACACGTTTTGTGTGATAACCAATGATGTCGCACATCTTCAAAATAATTACACTTTGTCTGCTAAGTATAAATTTAGCTCAACTGTTGCTTAGCAGTTGCACTTGTCACTGCAGATGCGGAGGAAGAATTCCACTGTGATTTTATTATGAATGAGTGTAATATTTTTGCGTTCCAGAAGCTGTCTTTGAGGTGGGAGAAATGGATACATGGGATGGTGCAGATAATGAGGGGTTGGAGGTGGAAGGCTCATCCAACACAGCAGCAGCTTGGAGTAATACCAGCCTTCCCCCTGGAGTTAACAACCACACCAACATGACTTACTTTCCCTACTACCAACACTCTCTCCCAGTAGCAGCCAGCTATATCCTGGCTTACCTCTTCATTTTCCTGCTCTGCATGGTGGGGAACGTCCTAGTGTTTCTGATCGTGCTGGGGAATCACCGCATGCGCACGGTCACCAACCTCTTCATCCTTAACCTTGCGGTCAGCGACCTGCTTGTCGGTATCTTCTGCATTCCAACCACACTGGTAGACAACCTGATAACAGGTACAGTCCCTTTCACTCTACTAAGAAGAGGTTTCGTTACTATTGTCACTTCTGTCTCTCAGACAGAAATCCTGAAATTGACTTCCATTGTCAATATTTTGTCTGCGCTTCAAAATAGCTCTTGATATAGTTTTAGACCTAACCTAAATGTAAAGTTCAAATCTACAATAACTAATGTTATTTATTCTCCCTATTAGTAGTTATAACACAGACAAACCTCTGTAATGTAGAGCTCGATTTGATTCTTGAGAACATAAGCTTTTCAGCTGGTGTACCAATTATTTTTCCACATTATGTTTTTAGGCTAACCATTCAGTCAAAAACAGGAGTCAGTTTCAACTCAGCTGCTGATTTTATTTTGATACATTGTTTCTAGGGGCACATAAATTATTTGTAAAATACTTTTTAAGGGGCAGTGGATGTCTTTCTTGAAAGCAATTGGCTACTTATTCTTTTGCTGTTTTAAAATAGGAAAACACTAATTTATCTTGCTTTTGTGAAGGCATTCATGTGTTATGGTATGGAATGCCAAGATGAGGTATGGTAACACTATCAGGTTATCAACTGCTCAAAAATAACTGACGCTTTTATAAGGCCTGTTGACATCGCATAAATAAAACTCTCCTATAAGCATCCAAGTCAATGATTTGTGCATCAGAGGCAAGCAAAGCAAGCGAGACACCCCACTGTGGTTCTGTTGATTGTCATAGATTTTGTTGACAGGCTGGCCGTTTACCAACACAGTGTGCAAAATGAGTGGCTTGGTGCAGGGAATGTCTGTGTCCGCCTCAGTCTTCACCCTGGTGGCCATTGCTGTTGACAGGTTGGTATAAAATGCTTTCCGTAGTGATGTGAAATACTATAGGACTACATTGAATAGATGAGATGCTGCCTATTTTATAAGGTTTCCAACACTATATATTAAACATTTAACTACTACATTGAGCAAGCCGAACTATAGGGAGAATCTAGCCTGAGTCTAAGATTGCTAAGCTATTGTATGACATTGTATCTTAAACAAAATTTAGTATTTTTTACACACACTGCTTGTTGTGCAATAAATTGTGTATATATTATTATTACTCTAATGGTTGGCCAAGTCCTCCTCCCTTATCCCTCTCGATAACTGTGCATTAAATGTAGGTAGCTGAAAGACATACTGGAAACATTGTATACTGTATATGGTTGACCAAACTGTTGATTAATGTGAGAATTGGTGGCTATTTCTTTGTTGTTTTTTGTTTGTGGTACAATTCCATAGGTTCCGCTGCATTGTGTACCCCTTTCAGCCCAAACTTACCCTTCTAGTCGCCAAGGCAACCATAATCCTAATATGGGTTCTTGCTGTGGTAATAATGTGTCCCTCGGCAGTTGCGCTGACCGTTGAGAAAGTGCCCTTCCACTACATGGTATACAATGAAGATTTGAATGCAACCTACCCACTTTACTCCTGTTATGAAAATTTTGCTGATCCTGAGATGAGGAAGGTCTACACCACGGTACTGTTTGTCCATATCTACCTGGTGCCTCTCACTCTTATCATGCTGATGTATGGCCGAATCGGGGTGAAGCTCTACACCTCCGTGGTGTCTGGCAGGGAGCCACAGGAGCCCAATCTTCATGCCAGGACAGAGAGCAGACCCCTGATATCTCAGAAGAAGATCAAAGTCATTAAGATGTTGATCGTGGTGGCCTTGCTCTTCATGCTCTCTTGGCTGCCTCTGTGGACCCTCATGCTGATGACTGATTATGCAGGCCTGAACCGCGACCAACTGGACCTCCTAACAAGCTACATCTTCCCCTTTGCTCACTGGCTGGCCTTCTCCAACTCCAGTGTCAACCCCATCATATACGGCTACTACAACGAGAACTTCAAGAGGGGCTTCCAAGCAGTATGTCAAGCCAGGTCGTTCTGCTTCTTGGGGATGAGGGAGCAAGGGGGAAGAAAATCAAAAGAGGGTAGGCTGAGAGAAGGTGCCACCGGGGGCTGCAATTTGAGGGACACCTCTGATCCCACCCCCCTGGCGTTTGGGGTTAGAAACAAAGTGTACGTTGACAGTAATCCAACAGACACTGTGCGCCTTGAGTTGGAGTTGAAAAGGAGCTCCAGGGTAGGATGTATTGTCCATTCAGAAAGAAGTTGCTCCGAGGAGAGTTCGGAGAAGGGCGATGTCATTAACAAGAAGGGGGTGGCGGTTGAGGAACCGGAAAGGCTAAGTCCATTGGGAGGTGGAGCGTGTCAAGCGTGGGACAATTAAGAGATATTGCCAACTGATTTACATACCTTCTATTATCCCTAACCTAACCTGACACCGAAGCTGTTTTAGAGAGAAACAATGTGAAAGCAAAGCTGTGATGTGATGCGGGGTAGTGGTGGCCTAGTGGGTAGGACTGCTACCTGGAGACCAAAAGGTTTAAAAGCCTGTGAACACCACCACTAGCGTGCCCTTGAGCAAGGCGCTTAACCCCCTTGTAATGTAACTGTAAGCCACTTTGAATAAAAGCATCTGCTAAATATTGTAAATGATAAACAGCTCTGAAAAAAATTAAAACACCACTCAAAATCAGCATCTCTATATGTATGGTCGCCATTTGATTCCAGTGTTTAATTCCAACACAAGCCCCCCTCATCCTACCTACCTAGGAGATTAACCTGACCAAAATCTTATTTAACAAGGAATATGTTACACATTGAGAGTCGGGTTGGTTCCTTCCCTAAACTTTCAAGGACGCCGATTCATAAGAACAAGGTCAAGCAGCAGACATTGGGGACAACAAAGCTACAGACCGGTAGAGGACAACAAAAGACCCACCACTTACCGGGGTGACCGCCAACTCAAATGTCACTCAACAGCCGTAGGATGACATCAGGTGACCTACAATAAAAATGGCAGCTGGGGCGAAGTGAAAAGGACGTGTCGAAACAGGCTCCCAGGGGCAGGGCTGCAGTCGCGCAAAGCCAGAAGTAAAGAAGAGCCAGGTTGAGGTTTGCCATAAGATTTGACCATAGAGGACATGAGTAAGGTCATCACCTCGTATTATTAACATTTTCAGCTTTGACCAATGCCTTGTTGTCTAATGGTCAGACAGAGGGCCAGAGAGGCCTACAAGTCACTGTGTCTCGCACCCATGGAAATTTTGTAGAGGATTGGTGATGACCTGGGGAAGCTTCAGCAAGACTGGAAAACTGGAAAAGAACACATAAATCAAGCCACGTACAAAGTTGAAACTTGTTTCCTTCTATTCGGACAATGTTCCCCAACTCTGAGGATTGGTTTTCCTAGCAGGACAAGGTGTGAATGGAGGACCAGTCGATCAAGACCCTGTCATAGCCAGTCCAATCTTGAGACCTGAATCCTAATAAAAACCTCTGGAATGTGATCTAGAGGAAGAAGGATGTCCTCAAGCTATCAAACAAATTCGAGATGCTAGAATCTTTGCACCAGGAGTGGCAACCAACAGCAACGTCAAAGACTGGTGGCGAGCATGCCAAGACGCATGCAAGCTGTGATTGAAAATCAGGGTTATCCACTAAATATCGATTTGGGTACTCTTCATAAGTTAAAACATTAGTATCGTGTTGATAAAATATTTATATTAATGTGTTTTTTTGCTTTCTTCAAGGTATGAAAACACTGCATATTTTTTGTTAATTTGACCAGTTGTCTTTTTCGACAAATAAATGCTCTAAATTACAATATTTATGTTTGGAATTTGGGAGAAACCTTTTTACTCAAACATATACCTATAAACAGTAAAACCAGAGGAACTGATGGTGGTCTCTTAATTTTTTTCAGACCTGTATATTGCCTTTCAAATATGATTTAGTATTTGAATAAAAGTGAATGCTCTGTTTACAATACCTTTAATACTTACCTCGTAGATTAGTTTAAACAAAGATATCTTGATCATTTATTCTGAATGAATGTGGTTATCAATTCTTGTTTGTATGCAGCTGCATTATAGAGATTGGGTGCCGTAGTTTTGCATGGTATAATTTGTAGGTATTCGTTTGTTTACGCAAAATATGGTTTTTATGTTGTTGATAATACAATGCCAATCATTAAACTAGCTGTCAATCTTTAATGTTTTTTGTTATTATTCACACTTATAGGCCTAGATAAACTGGAATATTTCAAATTTTAATGGATGGCCTTCTAAAACAGATAAAAGCAGCAGTATACAACCTATTTTTTTGTTAATATCAAATATGCATAGGTTCAACCTGTTACCAACTTGTCCAACCAACTTTTTTAGGCATGGTATAGGGACTGACCCATTATGTGTCAGGAATAAATAAAACGATATTTCATATTTCGATGAAACAATATTTCACATTTGTTGCCATAATTTATATATATATATATATATAT
>JAVQIZ010208938.1:0-10121 GCA_036023535.2 Galaxias brevipinnis
CACACACACACACACACACACACACACACACACACACACACACACACACACATTCCAATGAGCAGACAAGGTTATCCCCCATCAGCCTGGCAAAGACAGCAGCTAATCTAAGGAGGAACTGAAGGGGGGGGACTCAGGGATAAGTGACAGCCTATAGAACTCCTGAAAGTTGATCCCTGGAGAGCTGCAGGAAGAAATACAACTCAGCAGGCAAGGCTCAGAAACGCTTGACCGGCCACTGCTGCAAAACCCTGTCCGTTGCTGCAACAAGAGCTGGATGTTTGTGTTGTTGAAAAACAGAGTGTACGTTAAATTTAAACTCTTAATGTTTTCTTGAAAGCAATCATGTGGCTGCTGGTGGGGGTGGGGTGGGGGGGTGGGGGGGGGGGCTGGGTGCTGCCCCTCTGTTTTTAGGTTTTCATGTCTGGATAAGACAAGCTCGCTGCAGGTTAGACTCCACACACTCCCATTGTGGCGAGGCCAGCCGAGAGAACTGTTAAATGACATTGGCATGGTTAGGTTTGTCTGAGGAATTCAGAGAATTCCACCACCTATTTTTAACTGCATGCATGCACACATAATTGAGCCATTTTCACTTCACAAGGAATCACAAACTAGATTACATGGCAGGAACAGACTAGGACGTTTTTGATTTCACACAACATTCATCAACAATGACAGTAATCTAAATCCTCCAGGAACCTCCCCACCTCCAGCAATACTAGAAAGAGGAGGAATGGTGCATGTCACTGACTGATGACTTGATCCATTGATTGGCTGGGCCAAAGTGTAAGCAAACAGGATATTAACAAGAATTCTATTGCTCAGCTTCTACTGGTGGTCCTGCATGGGTACACTGATAACAGATTAGCTGCTTTTAATAGAAGTCCTTTACTGAGTAGCACAGGAGGTACAGCAGAGGATGATGCAGTGTGCAGACCTCTGGGGGCTGGTGGACTGCTTTACCCTGGAGGATGTGTTTGCTTACACAGTTCCCTGTATGTTAAAAGAAAGGGGCTAACTGCTTTTTTGGGAGGAAGACCCATTTCCCTTGACACGATCGATGCTGTATCACCCAAGGTTTGCCAACGTCACCAGGGCAGCAACGCGGACCCAATGCCACCAGACTGGAGTGTGTAAGCAAAACGCATGCAATCACAACCAGGCATGAGGAGCAGCCTCCATCAGTCCATACTCTTCCACTTTGACTGGTGTATGAGGAGTAAGCACATGGCGGAGACTCGTACGGCCGTTGTAAGGCTCTTACAGCCTAATCTGCTCTAATTGGATGTCGGGGGCTTAGCCGGGCCACGGTTATTGACTGTGATGGGTGTCATAATGGATAGAGCACGGTGAATGGGCCAGCCCCGGGGCTTCAGTCAACGCTAATAAGCGGACGAGGCCCATCTCCCCATGGCTTTATTAGCATACGATGCCCTTTGTACAGAATAGCACCTACTGGGCGACTGGCGCAGGGCTCCGAGTCACCTTGGCGAATGTCAGGTTTTGGGACAAGTCACTGGTCACGGTGTATGACGAGTGGGAAGTGAATATAGCGAGAGCTCATGCTTTGGAAGATGGCCATTAAGTAAGACTGGTGACGGAAGAGAGACAGCGGAAGAGGCAGCGCTGGGTCAGGGGGTTAAGAGATCTGGTTAACCCTGGTTGGTGGGATTAAAGACACACAGGGAAGTGAATACTGATGAGAGGGCAGGCCAGAGCAGAGCAGGGTGGTCTGGGGGTGAGTTGGCCGTCCGCTCCTCTCTGGGGGGCACAGAGTAAAAACAGGGGGCTCATGCCAATCAGAACAGGCCCGGTATCTGACTGACGATGCTGCAGGCTGGTACACATTACTAAAGAGCTGGGCCACCAGCCAGTTTCTACCCAGATACAATCTAGGTAGCATTTTCTCAAGTGGGCCTTTGCCAGCTAGTCACTTTAGTTCCTGTCTGAACCTATATTTCAAAATCCAGTCTGGGATGAGGGACTCCTGTGGGGTTGTGCAACTGTCCCAACACATCACAGTCAGAGCAGGCAGATAGGAAGGGGGTAACTTCACAGGTCTCATTCTGTACCGGGTCTCTCTATGCGAGTCTGTCTCTCCAAGGCCTCACAATGAAACTGTTCCTTTCTCTGACTGTCTCAGGTCCACTGTTTTAGAAGTGCAGCTGCTTTCCCACCTTGCTGAGGGAGGAGAGACAGGCGCAGCAGGAGGGTGCTAGAGTGACTGGACACAGATCAGTGTCCAGTGTGGCCTGTTCCCCCTGCTGCAGCCTGACGTCACTTCATGCAGCCTGATCCGCTCAGCGCAGAGAGGGAGAGGAGCGGCCACACCCCTCCTACGTGCAGACACTGGTCTCCACACGGAGTAGTAGACAGGAGATTGTGTCGTGACCTCCAGCCAGGATCAGGTAAGAATGAAAGGCAGCGTTCCCTTTGCGTGCCTCAGGGAGAGCCAGCAGTTGAGTCTATAGGATTAGGAGCAGGGCGGAGAGGCCTGGAGGTGACCTGGTCAAAAGGTGATTACCATCCACAGGAATTTAGGACAGAACGACAGGCATCTATCTCTGTGGCAATCAGCACATGTAGACTTCCTTTTTGGGCACTTAACTCCATCACAAACACCTGGAATGTTCAGGGTAACACAGCGGCCGTCTCAGGCTCCAAGCCTCTCATGATTTTCAGGGTGGGGACTTGAAGCCGGAATAGCAAACAAAATAAAAAAATAGTTGCCCATCAATAAGTCTTTTATATGTCTGGATAAGCAGCTAAAATCTGTATAAAGCCAAGGGGGATCAACAAAGGGATGATGAAAGTTCCCGTCGCCGTGCTAGATGTATAGAGAGGGGATATTAAGGCTGTGACAGTATGGAGGGCTATAGACCGCTGAGCCAAAGGCTCCCCGAGGAGCTCCATGGCACCAGCTGCTGCCTCACTGGGGGCAACAAGGCCATGTGTACACAGCGCTGGGACCGGACTGAGCCAGTGCAGTGCCATACAATGCAACCATCTGCCAGACGGCCGCTTAATAGCAATTCACACTAAACCACCACATCCTCTTGATACCCTCTCAAAGCCATTAACCCAGACACAGTCATCTCGCCCTTATAGAAGATGGGTTCAACACAGGAGGCACTATAGCAAACAGCAGGGTTTCTATTTGAACAATAAGAGGAGTTGATGCTTAGAGCAGACTCACACCATCTTCAGGAGAGCCTGAAACATAAGTATTATCTTCTGCCAGTATATTCAAAACACAGGGGTCACCCCTGGGAACACTTGTAGTAATGTCGTGTTATCAGCCATTTGAACGAGATTAGAAGGTAAGTTTAAATGGGGCAGATGACACACTTCTTATCTGGCCTGAGGAAAGCCCTGAGATCTTAAAGTGCATGGTGCCTAAGCAGTTAATGGTCAGGGCTCCCCATAAGTCATATGCATACCATTACAGCAGTCGGAGCAGAATCTGGGTTAGAATGACATCTGTGAAAAGGCCAGTTGGCTTCCTTTATGGGGTCGGGGAGCTGGAAACTATAATGTGATACAGGCTCCGACTGCCAAAGCCATTTGCAGCCTACGTTTTTGAGCACTTTTTTTTTTTTTTTTTACAATTCTGTTATGAAATCATCGACTTTATTTAATCCTTACCACATGAGGTTTGGCTTCCAATAGAGGTATAAAACATCTCAGAAAGTGACACCTAGTCTGACACAAGGATCACTGACAGTACGTAGTATTTTCTTATCGCTCAATTTCAATGACAAATCTTTGTTGTCACAAAAACATAGATAACTTACTCCTGTATTCTTGTGCGTATGCTTCTGGGTGTTAATTATCAGATGTATTGCAGAGGAATACATACGTAAATAGTGAGAGGTAAAGCTGATATGCGACACGGTTGAACCAAAAAGGCAAAAGGGAGCACTAAAGCTTATCCTACCTTACGGTTCAAAGCTAGTTGATGTAGTCCCAGCCATCTCCTACGTTCTCATTAGTCCAAGATAAGTGAGTTGACACAGGCCTTGAACTAAATAGCTTTGTACCCTCAAACATGCACAAGTCTGTGCTGGCTGTTCAAACTTGCTCAGACCCCCTGCCTGGAGAGTGAGTGGGTGAAGGCTGCTCAGTGTCACTTAACCCGGCAGACAGCCCCGGGGTTCAACAAAAGAACATGGTGCACTCTAGCCCAGAAAGGCCGAGGTGTGTTTGTGTTTGCCAGTGGCCTTGTCATTGAGCACAGGTTGACTAGCCCTAGCAGCAGCCCCTGTGTGTTAAGCAGGGAAAGAGCATCAGCTTCACTCCCTGCTTCAGACCTTTCCCCTCCCCCATGGGCAAACAAACAGAGATGTGAATAGAAAGCTTTTGCCTCAGTCGCTGTCCTCTCTGGCATCGCCTTGTCATCACCAGCCTAGTCACCAGATGTGCTGCAACTAAAACGCACTGAGTGAACACACGCACGCGCGCACGCAAGCGCGGAGACACACACACACACACACACACACACACACACACACACACACACCAGCTGTGCCCATCTGGCTGAGGGTCTGTAGCGGTTACCTCTCCGCCTCTCCCCCAGCAGGGCTCCGATACAATCTGCCATTGAATAATTCAATCTAGTCCAATAAAGACCCGTTCAATAATTAAGCAGGTGGAGGCATCCAGCCGCCAGAGTGGCCCACTGGGAGAGATGGAGAGGTGGGTAGAGAAGAGCTCAGATTGGTGACTCTGACTACATCCAGCCAATCACTTGTGTCCGATTACATTTTATGCTGTCATTCAGTTTCATGATTTCCTTTCATGGGTCACAGATGACTTACAGTATTGTGGCCTGACTGATCATCAGCGTGTTGTTGATGATGGGAGTGCGAGGCACTGACCTTGATGGACTGCGACAGACAGATTGAGGAGCGATGGCAGGCAGCTCCTCCATTACCAACCAGACAGCTGCTCAGCGCAATTAACCACGTTTACCAAATGATCCACAGGAAAATATGCAGAGTAAATTGGCTCCCTGCCAGGCCTGCTACGCTGCTTTAGAAATCAATCTGCTTCAAAAAGGAGGTGGGTGGGGTGGGGGCTGGTGCGATGCAAGTTGGAGCAAGGCTTTACGTAAAAAGGAGCCATTTGCAGGGAAACAGATATGAGGAACAGTTGTACTTTCAGTGTCTGTGGAGCGTACCGCGTGGAGTGAGTGGCCTGTGTCCTTTGCTGTCCTGTCGGCAGATGGCGTTGGTCGGGCCTGGCCCTCACATAGGGCGGCTAGCCAGGGTCTAACAGCCCCGTTTAGCGCTGGGTGCCCAGGGAGCTCATGTTCTGGACAGGGTAACGAGGCACAGCACAGACGGGAGGGAACGCTCGTACAGACAACACACTGTGGCTGCCTGTGACCTGGACATAATATCCCAACACACGTGGACACACGGCAGAGCCAGGAACGCCCACCGGCATATGGCGGCCTGCAGCCCAGGTAGGTCTAATGCAAATCTGGTTAAACCCCCGGCTTAATCACTTATTGGACGGTAAACAACATTACCCTCTCCATTTTCCCCAGCGAGCTGCACCGTGGTCGGAGCACCTGGGTCCATGCCTAGAGCCACTGCTGTGAATGAAAGAGGAACCGAATAAACCCAGAGAGAAGGAAAAAAGGAAAAGGAGGAGACGTGGGCCAGGGCAGACGCCAGGAGCATGACGAGTGCTACGGTGGCACAGGGCAGTGCCAGCAGATGCCGACACCGCCCAGACAGACTGGCAGGCAGGCAAAGAGAGACTGGTTAGCCCTCAGGATGGAGGGAAGGAAAGAAAAGAGAAACGGTAGTGTGCCAGAACTGGCCCGACGGACGGAGGAGCCCGGAGAGTGGAGGATCGGTGAGGGGGACTGAGACGGAGGAACAGCCTGGGAACAGAGAGGAGGAGGGAGGGAGGCATGGAGGGATGGATGGGGGAAGGGAAGGGCTGCAGTCTGCTAAACGATCCCTGGCAGGGCTGGCAAGGGAGGAGAGGACACAATTAAAGAGAGAAATGAAGCCTCCCCTGACCGAAAAATAACTACAAGGCAAACGACTAAAGCGGCAACGCAAGGACGAAACCTTGGATAAATACATTTGACTAGGTCTGCACATTTTGAGCTTTTCAAAAGCACTCCCTGCTGTGCGGTGACACGTTTGATGAGCAACAGAGTTAACGTCATGCAACTGAAACTAGTATTTCCTCAGAACTGCAGAACAGGATACCAGAAACCACATCACTCTGCTTGTGGTATTAGGATACAACACGTACAAAATACAAAAGTTAACGTTCGCATAATTTACTGCTGTTGGTATTGTAAGAAAAAATTACTTGCACCTAAAGCCTGGACTAAATCTCATGCACACATTGCTTGTGCACCGCCACACCTGCTGACAACAACAAACCAATATTTGGTAAGTAGCTAATCGCAAAGTAATTACAGGAGGCAGGCATGCATGTGAATATTCACACGTCACCATAGATCTAATAACCTACTTCATATTGGATGTTAAAGAGGACAGGCCCAATTCAATCAATGGACACCACATCCCCACCTCTCTCATTCACCAGTCCACAAACAACAAATCAATGACACCAAAATAGACAACCTTTTTTCTACCCTGTCCTTTGCTTTTGTCCTTCTAGCATTAAGTGGGGATGGATATAATCTATGAGGCGTCAAAATCTATGAGTTCACTATAGAATTTGGTCAGCTTGAGCTTATCTTTCTTTCCAGTTAGGTTTCCTGGAACTGAATCTAGACTCAAAACGATGATCACAAATGAGTCAGTGCATTACCATAGTGGAAGGTGTGGGCAATAGCACTATGATTGTGGCTCAATCAGATAGAAGTACACTGCTTTTCAGTCGTTGCATCAACCAGTCTCCTCAGCAACAGACTTCACAGGGAAACAGCTATCCCCCCCCTCGTCTTCACAATTATAGATGTGCTCTGAGCGGGCTTACACAAGCCCAGGGAGTGGCAAGGGCAAAAAGAAAGGGATGTGCCTTTGTGCGCGTGCACGCACACACAACCACACACAGCAGGTATGTGCTGACTTAAGCAGCTAGTCCTACCACACTCCTCCCATTACAGGTACCCTGAGGGGCATCAAAGCCTAGCCATCTGAAGAGAGCAGGAGCACTGAGGGCCCCTGCATCTACCAACAGTTAAGCTCCCAAAAGGTACCAGAGCCAACCCAGCAGGGGACGTGGAAAGAAAGAGAGAGATTAAAGGTGCATTTGGCTGATGACACTTGGCCCTACCAGTAAAGGCAGTCCTCTGGAGACATCTAAAACTCAAGGTCATATCTACTCCTTCAGTCAGGCTTCAGACACAAAAGTACTGGGCAATTGGAGGCAAAGAAAGCATGCGCTTATTGTGCTACTTAAAAAGACTTGACTGATTCACTGGCATCAACTAACTGGGTTGTTGTTTGTTGCGTTTGAGTGCATTTAAATTACAAATGAAGTGAAAGGCCCCAAGTCAGAAAATTAAAATAGAAAAGAGCTGTTGATCACCCAGACTATGCTAGAATGATGTGAATCATTTAGGAAGGAGAAGCTGACAAACTACCCTAGGTTCAGGAAATGGCCGTTCCTGTATTGCTGGCTGTCGAGAGTCCCTGACACACTTCATACGCGCCGGAGGGGAACCGAAGAGTCGAAGAAGGCTTAATCAGCTTCCTCTGCGAGCAAATGTCAACAGCACATAAAAAACACCAGTTAAAAAAAAACAGAGTACGTTGAGAAGTTTCCAGCTATCTTGGTCTTTTTCTGAAAATGTCTCTGTGACACCAGTGGAGGACAAACACCTTTGACTAGACAGAACATTCCAAACAGCTGAACCTCTAACAAAGCCGAGACCACAGGGCTAGAATATCTATCGGCCTGAAAGAGGAAGGAAGAGCAGAGTTAACCAGTAGCGATACCATCTCAGCAGATCACAGAGCAGCAGCACAGCGGGTGGGTTTGAGAGAAGCCAGCAGGGGAAGTGGGGGGTGGAAAGAGAGCTGACCTCAGAGATGGCTTCTTCTCCCTCCGAGCCCCTCTGTGACAGCGCTGGTCACATCTCGCGCCAGGCCAAAGCTGCAGGCCTCCGCAGTCCCTTCGGTGCCTTACCCCGTATGAAAGGCTGCAAGCATGCTAGTTACAGAAAATACAGCTTAATCTAAAGTACAACCTGCAACGTTGTTACCCAGGCTAAGAGTAATTGGAGCATTATTGTCAAATGACTGAAGGGTAAGGTTAGAATTGAACTTGAGACGGTGTAATCAAATGCGGGGCATCCATACACCACTGACACTACCGCAGTGACAGGCTAATTGAGAATCACGCCGGCTTTCATTAAGCTAGGTTGGGTGAGTTTTGTGGGAGGAGAGCGAGTGGCTCCTCCCCTGCAGGATGCGTGTGCTCTGTACAGTGGTGTGGGGTCATGCTCTTATGCAACGTGCCGCCAGGGTACCCGGCCAAGACACCTGAAATATCCTACAAGCTTGTTGGGCTGAGACCCAAAATGTCACTCATCCGATCCGACGCACCCTTAATCAGGCACGCTTAAAGGTCCAACTCCTGGTCTTAAAAGGTAGCCACGGGTGGTTCCCTCTGCCTGTCAGTAAGCAGCTGGAGCCTAACTGACAAACAGGCACACTGCAAAGAACAGAAATGGCAAAATACCTTCATATGGAAATAGGCCGCTGTGATTGTGTGTTATGCATGCATGCGTCTTTCCCTGCTTCCCTGTCCTATTCTCTTCGTTTGCATGTATGGTGGCCATAACAGTTGTCAGGCCATGTGAAACAGGCCATGAAAACAGAACGATTAACGTGGACAGATTGGATTGAGGTAGGTAGGGAGGAACGGTCATGCACACTGGGGACTTAAGAAAAGAGCTACTATAGCCGGAGCACAAGGGCCCTCTTGTTCCCTGGCCGAGAGTACGTACAGTAGTGCACGGTCAGAAAGCCTGGCTCAGATTTGGTAGGCATGCGGGGCCACTCAGGAGAAATTAGGATTACGTGCATGGTTCATTCCTCGAGTCTCTGCAGTAGAGCCTCGTGATTCACATTAGTTCTGTTCTCTAATGTCGGTTATGTTGCCTTTGTCCTCCTGCTGCTAACCCTGATGCTACTGACACCGGAGATCACCTTCAGACAACTCTGTTCAAGTCCCTATCACACCGTCATACAAACTGAGTCAGAGCGCAATGTCTACTCTGGCAAAGCATGCAAGTCGGCGGGCAGAGGCAGCAAGGAAGGCGCTGGATAAACAGGCCTCGGGAGCCCAGCAAGCTCCAAGACTCACTGAGGAGCCCTGTGCTGCTGGCCTCCTACGACAGCAGCGTGCAGCTGTGCAGCCTGAGTCTAGGAGGTTGACACAGAGGAGACATTAAAGGCCCAGCGGAGAGTGCTCGTGTACACTGGAGTGGGTAAAACAAGAAACAGCCGAGACACATCTCCAAACAAACGGCGCTGTAATTCTCTGTGATTCACTGTGATTAAAAGCCTGAGCGCAGTCTAGTGGAGAGGAGAGCGCTGCCTGGAATCTTCAGACAAACTCCGTTTGGAGAGTCGGGAAGCTTCACACTGACAGAGAAACAGCTCTGATCACTCAATGAGGCAGATAGACAGACATAAATACACGGGGAAAGGCCGAGAAACACTTAGGAGCATGCATGCAGGCTGTCAGAACAGCAGACAGGCAAACAGCTCGCCAGAAACAGACCACCCACGGTGTTACAGGCAGATGCACGATTGGAAGGCTTTAGAGTATGTCTCGCTACAAGCAGAAAAACTGTAATTCATCTAGCGATTATAAATTCAAACGTCACTATCCAGTATACCATTTAGACATGCTGCAGCCAGACAGTCCATTTCATGCTGAAAAACAGTAATCAAAATGTATTTCATTGATTTATACTTTTTATGTTTATTTCAGAATCGAGCCCGTAAACATTTATTTGCTCGTTTGGGGTATAATTTTAGCGCTGTGCATGGCAGTGCTTAAGAGCGCCAAAAAACCACACACACACACACACACACACACACACACACACACACACACACACACACACACACACACACACACACACACACACACACACACACACACAC
>JAVQIZ010208957.1:0-16570 GCA_036023535.2 Galaxias brevipinnis
ATTGAACACACTTTACTGATGTCTAATAAATAATTATTTTTGATATGATAAGTAACAATTTTGACATGTCAAACCTTTTCTATTTATCAACAGTTATTTTTCCAGATTGTTTTATCAAATCATTTGAATGAGTAAATATTGAGTAATACTTATAACTAAATATATCATCATTACGTGCAGATTCCAGAATGTTTTTCTCTTCAGGCACTTCATACTGATACCCGTGTCAAACGCTCTTTTCTGTTTTGAGATAAACACAACGCCCCTCCACTTCCTTCTATTTCAATATTCAACTTTGAAACTGTGCTCACATCCGGGGGAGATGTGCCCACACTTAAGTCTTAAATATACCCTTGCTTCCGAAGGTCTTGTGCTAAACACTGTCTTGGATGTACTTCTGCCATTGATCCACGTTTGGCTGCAGGGGGAGAGATGGCAGCTGGGAGAGGCTGTGCTTCCTTTAATGAATTCATCCAACTCCACTCAGTCCAAATGGCCTGTGGATACCTCTCCCTGTTAAGCTAGGGGCTCTCTGTTGTGTCTGGACCCTCATGGCCGACTACTGCTCTCCACACCTTTACATTCAAGACCCCTTTGCCACAGATCTCTGTCTCTAGATATACTTTGTCTAACTCTATTTTCAATGTTCTGTATTGTTCCTTTACAGCTTTCTGTCCTGGGTAATCCTCTCTGCTTGAGGTGTGCCTCAGCATTCTATACAAGCAAAGATGTTCTCTCGAGAAGCTCCTTATTTGCTGTGGTCCAAAAAAAGTAATCAATGAATGATGACAACACTGCATTTACTTAGGTAAAAGCCTTTTTTCATGATTGATAAATTTCACATTTTAGACAATTTTATAGAAGGGGAAAAAAATAGTTTTGCCCTAGCAATGGTAGACACTTGTAAAAAAGACAAATGATTTTCATTAGGCATCACAGCATTAGAAAAGCTTTTCAGACACCAGGTATTACATCGTTGAAAGAATGAGGTTAATAATGTTTATGAATGTATCTTAAAATTAGCATGGACATAAAACGTTGTGTTCGTCATATGAGAAGTTTTACCAAATACAAAATCACCAAATCGGTGTGCATGTAGGAGGCATCATTAAACTAAATGAAAATGTGGGTTGAATTAATATTGATAATGAGTGGCATTAGAACAGTAGTACTAATCTTACAGGGGGGGAAAAAACAATACTCTCTGTGGTTACTATGTGTGGGTGCCAATTTAATTGCTTTTCTTGCAGAACAGTTAGAAAAAATGGCATTTGCTCTGGATTATTTTAATTTATTTCAACGTTCTGGCTAGGTGTTAACAGTAAGACTAATGGACAGCTATATTTGCAAGCCTTTTATGCTTTGAATTATCACATTTTGCCAGAATCTTTTTATAAAGGTGATTTTCTCAGTGTATTCTAAATCTTTTCTGATATATTGTGTCTCAGCTAATTGCCCAGACATAGTGTTGGCTTTTTAGTCTCCCTGCTAACCCCAGATATATTTTTCTAGGGGTCTTGGAACTGGCGAATGCCAAGTACCAGGCTTTGTTAATTACATGGATAACACATGCACTCGTCAAATAATAGATGTGGTTTGCAATTTCAAGTTTTAATAATCAATTACTGGCAGTGATTCTCTGTGGAGTCACAAGAGAGTCATTAAATCTCAAAAGGCGAGACATACGTAGTGTAGCTTTTCCAAAACCCTATTTTTAAATACATGAGGGAACAAGGTCTGCTTCAACCCTATGCATTTTGCTACCTTATTATAATGTAAAGTAGCTCAATTAAACCTGGACTGGTCAGATTGTAAAGTAACTGTTAAATGTTGCAGGTGATGAATAATACAATTGCCATATTAGAGACTAGTCTTTGAAGAAGACAGAGGCAAAGTGAAAGGACAAACATGCTCTATTGGTCTGATTAAGAACTATACGTTATCTAATCCAGAAAAAAAACCAATTATAATAACTGAAATATGTGCAAGGGTTTGTTGACAATTTTTCTGACACAATTATAACAAGCTGGTTTGTACTGGGCAAACAGTTGAAAGGAACCTTCTCATATTAAATCAGTGTATTCTTTTGCAAACAGCAGGACACACGCTCATGTCTCTTTGGTCCACCTTCGAATCAGCAACATTAAACAGGTGACCTTGAGAGATGAACATGGAAAGAGTAGCTTTGCTTTAAGGCCACATCCCCTCCTAATCCCAGCTGAAAAGCATCCTTTACCTTTAGGCTCAGAAAAGAGAAACATCACAGCATGCTTTGGTCTGATATCAACTTGCATGTGTGGATAACAGCCATGGTAAAAGAGTCGCCAGGATACTTTAAATGTGTACATTGAGTGTACAGGTCTTTTATGGTCGTGCAAGCACAAGCATTTCAATTTTGCAGCTGATGTTTCTAGTCTGGAATGTCATTCATCAGTTGTTTCCCACATCTTTCCTGCTGTCTGAATTGGACAGGTTCTCCCTATGAGGATGGTGGGCAGAAAGAGAGAGAGAGAGAGAGAGAGAGAGAGAGAGAGAGAAAGAGATAGAGAGAGAGAGGCTCCAGTCCTTGTAGATGGACCATAGCAGTGATTCAGAAGTGCAGCTCCCTGTGTGGTTGCCCACCAACTGAGGCACATTAAGGCAGTCCTCCATGTAAAACTTGCTCACTTCTCCCACAAACATTTGAGTTTGGCAAGCGGGCTGCCGCCCAGCAGGGAAGAGCTCTCCCTGGGAGCCGGAGAGTGAGCTACGGACAGCAGGGAGACATAACCGACAGCTCATGGGTGAGACAGACTGATGTTTTAGGTGATCAAATGGATGGATAAGAAAGGGAAAATGACAGGGCGAAAACAGGAGGGGTCTTGAAAAGAAAAACATTGAGCTTCAAAGGCAGAAAATATATAAAAAACAAAGTAAAGTCGAGATTCTTTCAGAATTGTGTATACACACATAAATAGTAACTAGATAAACATACTCTATTGAGTTCTACATCAATTAAACTTGTAACAAGTAATGAATCTGATCCAGTCAAACTTTTTTTTTTTATCATCAAATAATTTGGATGAGTAACTTATGAGTTACGGTGTTAAGTATATCATCATTCTCATACCCACGTCACCACAAACAAATAATAGTATTATCAATTACAATAATGACTGAGATAAAAAGATAAAACTAAATAGGTATAATCTAGGATTATCAAATTAACATTTAATGAAGTAATTCAATACTGGGCATTTGCACAACACTTTACAGTAAATAAACTGATAATTAAGTGTAGGCTTTATTGATAAAAAAAAAAACGGGTTACAGTAATAGTTTATACTGTATGGCCTAAACACATAGACACACACACATACACACACACACACACACACACACACACACACACAAACACACACATATTGGATCAATTTACATTCCTACCAACTTTTTTCGCTCATTTACATGGTAAGCGAGTATCTCCTCAGCGAGGTAGGAAGCATTGTGGAAGAGTTAGGAAATGGACCATTTCTCTGAGCTCTGTGGAATGGAAACATGGAATCGTATGTTGGGATTTGAATCGATGAATAACCCAGAGCACTGTTTTTCTGGACGGATTGGCTCAACATTCCTGTGTGTGTGTGTGTGTGTGTGTGTGTGTGTGTGTGTGTGTGTGCGCATGTGTTTAGTGGTGGTGGGGGGGGTCACTCCTCCCTGAAGTATAAGGCAGTAGTCAAAAATGTTTGCAACGCCAGGAGGTATTCTGAAATATATTCGACACAATTCAATACAGAGCTGACCTTTCGCAGGGCATTTCTGAACGGTCTCCACCCTCATATCATCTCCACTCTCTCCAAATGAAGGGTGCGGCAGAGTACTGTATTGAAGTCATTCTCAAATTCACATATGATGTCTGCTGATTCTATAAGCTATATGTTTCAATGTCATCAATAAATTGCCTGCAAATCAGGACAGTTGCCGTAATGGATCATATATATCCCTCTTTCAGAACTTTTAGTGACTAGATTTGTCTAATGATATGACGTAAACCCTAATTCCAGAACTGTACAGTGTTTTATGGAGGTGTGAACTGAACTTGTAAGTACTACTACTGCTTATTTGTGTAAGATTGAAACTTCTTATAATTAGAGGTAAGACTTCAGCAAATTGTTCTTAAACCTATATTCTAATCACATCATTTGCATTATATCCACCATACAATTATGGTTGAAAAAAAATCTCAAATACTAAAGGTTTCTAAAGGATTTGTTCGCCGATATTGACACAGCCAAACCTTGCTAAAGTGTGTTAAGACACCTAACTACCCTTACTGCTCCAGAGGCACTGAAACCCTGCATCCTGACCTCTCTGTAGATATGTGTGTGTGATGGTGTGTGTGCGCATGTGTGTGTGTTCATGTGTGTGTGTGTGTGTGTGTGCGCGCATGTGTGTGTGTGTGTGCGTGTGTGTGTGTGTGTGTTCGATGAATGTATCTAAATGCCTTTGTCTGCAATTACCACTAGAGGGCATAAATCACCTAACTAGTCAAGTCCTGTAAAACAACACGACACAGTGCATTGGATCCTCCTGTCTTATGACTGAATTTGACAACACAAATTTTTGTCAAATTCAAATATCTTTAAGTTAAATAAGCTTATATATTACAGACACAGATAGCACTTTCTCTTATATTTCTATAATGTAATGGAAAATATATTCATCCTTTCTGATTTCTGTAAGTAGAATTATCATAAAAATAAAAAACATAATAAATAATGACAACATGTCAGGATATTAGTATTGTTAACATAACATATTTTTGCATCGATTATTATCATTCTGCATTTAAAGTTCTTGTATGTCTTCTATACATGACAGCAACACAAAAGGATTAATGTATTCCATGACTATCTAGGGAAGAAAAAGGAATGTGAAATGTGCAATGAAGTGAAACATGAAGGGTTCGAGACAGAATCTGACACCATGTCATTCACCAAAACAAATAAAAACCCATGGATCACAGTTTGGACCAAGCTCTACAAGATCACATTTCCAACGGCCCAATTTCGAGCCAACAAAATAAATAAATTGGGAGCCAAAATCAAGGTGGAAAGAAGTCTGCAGAAAGCCTATGCAAAGTCCATACTCAAAGTGTTTGCCGATCTCTGTAAAAATGAATCTTTCTCTCTTTCAATTCTTTTCACCTTCACAAATGTCCAGTGGATTTCTTCCTCTGAGGGAGAAAGTCCTCGATGTGACCTAGGACATGTCCTTCATCCTTGAAAATGTATGGCATAACTCACCCACTATTCAATTAATCAACCGGCCACAATACATGCCCATCTCAGCTCCGATCTAGTAGACACCACTTCATCATTGTTGTCTCTGGACATTGCTTTATTATACAAAAGAAGCCTGGGGTTTGATTCCTCTGGAAAGTGTCTTGGATGCGTGTCAGTGGTTAAACAGAGAGTATTTTGAGAGCATGCTATTTGTTTACTTAACGTTTCTTTTCCATGCTGGGGTTGAAGGAAGGCTCACGTCAATCATACCTTTGGACCTTAGCTGTGTGCTGCAACTCCCTGTCTTTGCCTCTTATTGTACGGCAAGTTAATTGAATCTGAGTCCAATACATCTTTCCAGATGCTCCCTGTAAAAAATATACAAAAGTAATGGAGCAGGTGTAGCCATGTTAACACTTATTTCCATTGAAGACCAGTTTGCTCTGGTCAGGCATTCTATAAAAGCGTATATCTAGCTTTGTAAATACCTTTCGTTTTTTTATGTGCTGTGCTGGTAGGGGTATCATCTTCTTTTCACAAGGTTTGTCTTTGACCCACACATACCAACATTGAAGCAAAAAAAATACACAATCTGAGTAAACAACCTGAGCTTGGTATGTTGTGAGTTCAAACATTATTTACTATTAGTGATATGGGGGAAATGGCCATGACCCAGAAAGAACCATATTTTAAGAAGAAGGGAATGTGCCTTGGTTCAAAGCAGAGTGTTGAATAAGAGATCACCCTCGCCATGTCATGCTTTGATGGTAAACTCACGCAGTGGTGGTTGCTGTCACATTTTGTAAAAGCCGCGATATGGGGCAGTGTAATATGGTTATCTACACAGACATACTGTACACAAATACTCATTGTGTGTGTGTGTGTATGTTTCTGTGTTCATATGTTTGTGTGTTTTGTGTGGAAGTGCAAGATGTAAGATGTTGATCATCCTACATGGATGCATTGAAAACATACGCCTTCAAAAACACAATTCTTCGTGAGATATGTCAGAAACACTTATTGGACCAACATTACAAGTTTACAGGTGGACAAGGTTTTCCCAATTTTTTTTTACATGAATGAAGCACTCTAAAGATCTATGGTGAAAGGTCTATGTCCAAAAAGTAATGTTGCATTGCTGCAGGTATCGTGTTGGATCTGAAGCTCTTTTGTCAAACTGCCTTGCACAATGTTTTCTTTAAATTAGATATAATTATAACAGCATGAGTTAGCATGTGTTGTTTATGAATGCATAACAGTAAGTAAGGAAAGGGAACACAGGATTAAAATATTTAGAAGTGATATTGTACTACTGTTCTAAATTGAATACAGTACATGGGATGTGCTATATGTATATATATAACTATATATTAATTCCATCAACTTTGTGTTGGGCATATAATCAATCGGCCATCAAATAAATAAATATTTAGTTGTATATAAAGGTAATTTGATTCATGTTTTTAGGACCTATGATTCTAAACCTGCTTTTTTTATTGCACAGTGGAATGGTGATTTTTCAAGCTGCACAAGAGCATAGATTTTTTTTTTCTGAACTGTAGTCGTTAAATCAATCTGAGTTATCTTACATTGGGTTAAATCATGAGTCACTCATAATTTTTCGAGTATCGTGGTTTTTAAGGCATGTTTTATTTTTTTTACAAATAGCACATCTAGCCTACCTACTGCACTCTTCTCAATCTTCTGTCTTTGATAGATATTACACATTTATTTTAGGGCGCTGAATATGTGGTATACCACTCTCTTGCGGCTCTGTTCTTGCAGAAAACAATAGCTGAGCTAACGGATGATGGTGATTGCCAGTCTTCAGAGGACACAGAAGTGATTGACCAGACCTCTTTCAGATGAAGGAAGCCTGATTGATCAAGAAATCCGTGTGTGGTGGCATTTTGGATTTTGCCTATACCATCAATTTAAGCTACAACATCATTTTTGGGCAATCATTGCACGGATAACTTTCTAATCTTGCTCTGATATATTGCAAGCCTTTGAGACAGGAATAGCGGAAGTGTACTAATTGTGTGCTAAATACACACAATCAGAGAGCAGAAGAAAAGTAACTACTATGTAAGCCAGCCCAGTTGAGGCAGCTCAGTAGACTACACTTGTGGGGTTTTAATCCCAATACGGACAAAGCTTCTAATTCTTCTATTAAGACACAAGGCTGGAGGTTCCAATATAGAATTATATACAGAAGGGTCACATGCTTGCAATAATATAAACATGAGTGATTTAGCTCTACTATCTGATACAACCAGTGATTCTTACCAGCAGGCCTGACTTCCTGCCAGAGCCAGGGATAGACATGTACACAAGAGTACCTTGTTTCCTACGGACTAAAAAGCTCTGAAATTAAATAACACTGATAGCCTTTCAACAGAATAGAGTACTCCTCATATCTGTGAAGCACTTCTTGTGACATTTGAGCACAATTGGCAGAATACCATTCTTTTAAGTACAGGTAGGGCCTTCATCTCTCTCCACTGTCCCAAATGATATGTATGGAACATTGATTCCATGCACTTCAAATGCTTTTTTATTCAGTATATTGATTTACATAGATTCAGCATCAATTGCCATCACTTGAATTTAAACTGTTGGCAAGGAAATTAAATTATTGTTGAACACACCAGAAACAGTAAAGGGACTATTGTTTTCCACTGTTACCGTATAAAAGAGAAAGGTCAGTACATATTTATATTAAGAACGTACATTGTTCAAAAAGGAAACATAATCCTGTAAAATCAGACAAGTTTAGATGATGGCATATATATTATTTACATCAACAATTTCTTTAGCTAATCATGGCATTTAAATTTAGCATTGATCTTGTCAAATCATTAGACCATTCCAACAGTATTAGACAACCGCAGCCCATTAGTTGATTCCGCCAATCTAATGCCAATCTCCCACACAGCATCCCTGGTGGACCTTTCGCAGGGTCCCCTGATGTTGAGAGAATCGAAATATAAAACATCAAAATTCTATACATGAGGCAGCAGTGATATAAATTCCAGGCCATCCAGATGGCTGAATAATACCGTTAATGACATTTTTACATTGACTAAAAGTCAGAGTTCCCCCTTCGTTAAATTTACAGTCACTCTCCTGGAGTTGAAAATGCAGCAGCCCCTTTAGTTCCATTCACTTACACACTGGTTTCAATTGAAAACGCCGCGGAGAGTTGGAGGTTTAGGTAAACAGGGTGTCAAGCATTATTATTCTAAGCACATGTAAGATTAATAAAAATTACAAGCAGAAGGTTAGTTAAAAGGCAAATACCTCATTACATTACAGTACAATCATTGAGCAGACGCTTTTATCCAAAGCAACTTACAAAAAATTGTGCTTTCATCAAGAGAAGGTAAAAAACCACAAGTCAGGTAAATAAGATAAGTGCATCCCCGATCTAAGCAAGCAAGTGCTACATAAAACACACCAAGTTATATCAAATGAAAACATTCAAAAGCTACCAGTTAGTTGAATTAAGAAGAGGATTCTACTTATCTAATCACACAGAGATGTAGCTTGGTTCCACCACAAGTTGAAGCACAATGGAGCAATTGAATACAGTTCCTATCTTAAATTGTTATCAATAATGATAAATAATTGCTATTGCTTTTACTGTACATACAGTAGCTCAGTCCAATACAATATTTTAGGTTGATATGTACTCACAGATCAAATCTTTAAATCTGAAATAAACACAAAGCCCACACAGCCAAATACATTCTAGAAAATTAGTTTGTATTACGATGTTAAATCTTCTGTGTTTACAGCCTAGAAAACATATCTGTCTGATTTTAATATTAGTGAATCTCATATCATGGAAAATAGTAATCCCAAAATCCCCTATTTGCTCTTAGCTCCACTAGTAGGTGAAGACAGTTTAAAATGTGGCTCCATAAAAATGTTTTTGTCCTTGAATAAATATTGACTTGATCGGCCCGGGAGAGGAATAGACCATTAGCTGTGTGTGGCCAACAGTTAAAGGATTTACTGGGTAAGCATTGAATGAGTGGATGTAATCAGTAGGCCGAGACATTTACATCATCTGATATGTATCAAAAAACATAAAGGATTTACATAGATACCACACAAATAAAGAAATGTAAATGAATTGCTTTGATATTTGACATTTCACCTCCATAAGAAAATAAAAAGCTGCTTTTATTCTGCCAGAGTCAGCATAGCCTTACTCTTAAGAAAGGCCTGGAGCCTGGTCTAGAGACCATCTCTGTTTTAAATCAGTTTTGGGATATCATAGACTGAAGTGATTTCCTTGTAGGCCGTTTGCGATCTTAGGAGGTGATCATCTCCTGTCAATGCCCCTAGGATTAAACAGGGCAGGCTGGTTCACTCTTTTTTTTACTGCACAGCAATGACTGTACCTTTGTAGTCAATAAAAGACTAACTAGAAAAGAATGAGGCTATGTGAGAATCAATCTACTGGAAGCCTCCCACAGTTTTCTCATCATTTCTTGTGTCGTATGTCATCCCAGATTGTAACTCAAAAAGCAAAACTCAGTATGTGGGATGGTGTCTCAGCCATTCAATGGTAGGAGAAGCTAGAGGATGAAAAGGGTTCTGATCCAGAAAAGAAAATGGGTAAGTTGCCTCTTAGTTACGTGCGTTGTGCACTTGTGGGTTGTTCTGATCTTCCGGTGTAAATTGAGAAAAGATTTAAAATATAAAAATAAACAGTATATTGTTTACAATTGTGATATATTCTTACTTGCACATCTATACTGTTTTTTTGTTGCATTGAAATGTGCTGATGGGCAGATTAGACCTTAGGGATCAGCACCACTCAGCATTATTGTATTGTAATCAATAGTTACGCTTAGTGCTGACACAAAGTTCTGCAGTTCAACAGTTCTATAGTTCTGTAGTTCTTAGTGAAATTCCATACAACTATTGTATTAACCCTTCTAACATCAGCACTTAACAAATTCAAACAGTTTTTTAACCTGCTCAATATGTAGTTTCTTAACACTGGCCGATGCATGATTCTGATGTATGATAACTAATAATTAACAAAAACAAAACATGTATTGATTAAAGTAAAAAAAAAGAGCATGGAGAAAAAGACTTGTACCAATGGCAGGGCATCAAAATGTAATTCAAAATAACAAGACTGTCAACAACTTCCTCTTTTATGCATTTCTTTCATTCTGCTAAAGCATTTTTTACTTGTTTGTTTTCACAATATTTAATGTAATCCTAATCTTGGGTACATTTTAGATTCCTCTGAAGTAATTTACTGTAGAATTCAAGAACAGGCATATTTGTTGTAAGTAAGCAACTATGAATTAATGAGCCCGTCCCCCACACAATTTTAAAATGATAATCCTTTCTTGAATTCACCAAACTTCTGAAAGGTTACAACAAGAACTTAACAACATTAGGAATGAGGATATTCAAATGTGGACGTCTTATCTATTGTTTTTGAACAAGTGGATGAATTGATTCTGTCTGGAATGAAATTATCACAACAGAGTTTAATGGGTGAAGTTGGTTACTTTTCTATATTCTAGAGAATATTTTCAAGTGTATACAAACAGAACCATGGCATTAGAATAGGTTTAAAGAAAACCTGGCATTTTACAACATGTTAATTCATAGACATTTTGACTTTATGACACACATATCCACTCAATAATTATAATTTAAATCTGTACAGGGTAAAGACCCGTTGGTGTACACATTCAACTTGATAACTCCTTTTAAAATACTTTTCCATAATGTATTTGAATGTTCTTTCACTATTTTATTGTTGCCCTGCTTGGTTGTAATGTATGACTATTCTATATCAGGGGATGAGGCTGTCTGTTCGGGTGATTGACACAAGCCCATATTAAGAGGTGGTTTTGGAAATTAGTCCGTGAAGACCCTCTGGAGCCAAGCTGGAGAAGGAGGGCCGCCTCGGAGAGGAGCCGTGCCTTTTTAACCCCACTCATTGGTATGCCGATGTGCGAGTGGCAAGCTGCTCTCTAAATGGCTGAGACATCCACACTGAGGCATCCCCCAACTCACCCCCCACCCCCTCCGACACGCTCCTGAACAGACAGACCCCGTGGAGAGCTGCCAACAATATGCAGTCCAGAATTCTCAAATTAAAATGGGCCCAATTAATAATCACATAGTTAGTTCATATTTCATACCTTACACCGAGCTCAGCAGAACAAAGTTTGCATCTTAAATATGTACGCAATATTTTCCTCTCAATGCCCAAGCTTTACCTTAACATTGTGAACTTTTTGTGTTTTCCTTTGCATACTATAATGCCAGGTTTTTTAATGAGGTGGCTTAGCCATTCTTTCACTCACCATTGCATTATCTATTATGGACAGTTGTATAAAAAATACATTGAGTCATAATGGGACCACTAAAAGATCATGATAACATTTGAATAAGTCAGTTGAATGCAAAAATAAGAAGAATCCTCAAATTAACCCAGCCAAACCTTCATTTGGTATCTGGTGGAATATTTCTTTGTCAAATATAATTACAAGCGCATTTTTAATAGCAGGATGTAACTATGATGTTTATTTCCTGAGGCTACTAAACATTTATCATATCTTTAGAAAAATATATGATAAGGCTGCATTCAGTATAATATGTGGTTAATTGTCTTATCTCTTGTCAAGAGTATCACAGTCGTTGTTTGGTATTTTGTATAATGTAACTAATATTAATTAATCTATCTCCCTGCTGTCACTGAAGAAAATTTTAAGAAATGTGACATGCTCATTTGTAGATGTTAATCAGATGTAAATATGCAAAGCATATTCCCATGGGCTCTCTTTGAAATGCAAATGGCGAGTGCAAACAGAGGTGGGATGGACGTGGGTTCTGATGCTGCAAAATCACAGAGGTGTAATGCTCTCCACCTCATTGAAATGGGAAGGAAATCACTCCCTCACTTATTTATTAAAGATACATTCCGTGTTTTGGTTAAAACTGTTTAATAGTAATGACTTTAGGTGATAGAAGTTTTGCCTACCTATCATTTGATTATGTAAACATATTTCTTAGCAATGAAAGCAACACAATAAGTAAATGTAACGTTGAACGATGGATAACCTAAAAAAAGGTTAAAAGTGCTGTTTCTAACAAAGAGGGCAAGTGTTTATGTGCACATTTCCTTGGGATATTTACAGACTGATCTCATTTTATGGGTAACTTTATGGCATAAATTCAGTGACATGAATTGAAATGACATGGAAAGCATATAGAAAACAATATCTTAATATGTATTGTATGCTGCCTGTAGCATTCTTTTAGCATACAGAAAGGAAAGCCGGAAGGATGAAAGGAAGGAAGGAAGGAAGATACATTAAGCCTATAGTTGTAACTGTAGGAAGTAAGTCTGTACAGTACTGTCCAGCAGGGCACCCTCTGTCTGGTCAGCCGTGCCCATGGCAGCCTTGTTGAAACAGACTGACACTATTGGCACCATAACACAATGTCGACACATTTCCAATTTCAGGAGGCAAATTGGGATTCCTGACTGCACTCACAAGTGTTTGAAGCACCATTTTCTAACTCTATCAAGTGGAAAATAGGATTCAATTCCTGCTCATAGCCTTTTTCATTAACCAACCACCAAATGCCACCCACAAAAAGTGCTTCTATCATAGAACTTTTATAGCTGTATTCCTGTACATGTGAACTATGTTCTGGTGTATTACACAGAAATTTCAGCATAAGATGAAAAATAGATATTAATCACTGAAATGTCCGGCTTGGTAATCCTACGCAGTGACTTTCCGGGAAGGTTGAATGTATCGTAAAACAGGGCCTTGCTGACCAAACCCCACTAGAGAGACATTTTAACTCCAATGTGTACCACCACTTAACCAGACTAACAGACATTAGCCACCCATGACTTTACTGCCAATCCAAATCCGACACCCACTGTACTCCCTATTAAAATTTTACAGGTCAAGAATTTAAAAGGCAGTTAAAGAAATGTTCTTTTTCATTACAAGTGACAAAAAAATGAGCAGGTCAGCCAGTGGCATAATGGCACAGTAATTAGTGCCTATTGACTTGATAAAGTGTGACTGTAAATCAATGTTAGCCTAATTAATCAATATTTTAATTATTAGACCTTTTAATGAGTGTTTTGTAGAATTCCCAGGAATCTTGCTGCCATATTGGCCTTCTCTGTCATCATTAGCAAGTACATTGAGTTTGGTCTACAAAGTGCCATCATTTTACATCCAACTGTGACATCAAAGAGCTTTGATTCTTCACCAGCTTTGCTGGCTGATGGTCTTGATCCCCTGGATTTCTATTGCTGGCAAAGTAATCTGGATCTCAGTAGTTTTCTTTTTATTCTGTATCTTAAATCATCACATACCATACATTAGTATTATCAGAAACTTAAATAAATTGCAGCAGTTTACAAGCGCAGTACATAATATGTTTTTAAAAAACCTTTGACATCATTCATACACTTAACATACATACTTTAGCAATGTGGCATGTGGTACCTGTCAGGAGGGGTCCATGGGAACTATACTAGAATACTGTCTGTAAACTGTCTTTGAGTGGGATGCAAGACACAACCGTACACAATTACACAATTCACTGTTTAGGAGTGCATTAAAAAAAGAAAACATATAAATGTTTACTGTATACATAAACTCTTGTAGTCTACAACATGGAGTTTCCCTTTTTAATTACCTAAATGCTTATAGAAACTAAAAACTTTATTTAGTGCCAGATATTTCAATAACTGACTTATTTAATATTTGCACACATGAAAATAAATAGTAATTTATAAAGAGAAGATCATTTGTGAAAAATACAGATCAGGTCTGATCAACTGGACAGGTCTTTATTGTGTAAAGTCAGTGCAGACAGAGGGCAAAAAGGTTGTCTTTTGGCAGCTGCATTATCCTAACTATCTCCTACTGCTGAGTTATTCAGGAGGATTTGGAGCCTTATGAGTTAGAGGGGGTGTGTTAGGGGGGCTATGAAGTGGAGGAACAAGCAAGGTTAATGAGCAGGAGTAGAGAAACCAGTGCTGACTTTGGTACAAAAAGAAGACAAGGAAAGGTGAAGAAGCCCTGCCTTTGGTTTTAGATGGCTGATACAGAGATAAGAGATGGGCTTTATCGATGCACTTCTTTTACAAATTACACGATCATCAATTCCTACAGGACATAGCTGGAGCCATTTAGAAACAGAGATTTTCTGAAACAAAACCAAATCATGTCCAACTAAAAATGACTTATATATATATATATATATATATATTTTTTTTTTTGTATCTAAATAAAGATCTCCACATGTTTTGCCACTTATTTATAGGTGTGATTTTGAGTTATCCGAGTAGGGCTGATGTGTCAAGCTGCATCTTAACCACGACTGACAAAACTGTGTGCAGCTCATCTCCACTGAGGCAGAACTAAAATCTGGAAGTAATCAGCTAGCGGGGAACACGAGAAATTCTCCAGAAAACACTTTAACGCCACTGGAGCCCACTGCTCCTCAAGATTGGATTCAGGTACCTAATCCCAGGCGGCAGCTGGCCCCCTCCCCCGCACTTTTCTTTCATACCATGGAGCACAGCAGCAATGGGGTGTCCAAGGGGGCAGAGAGAGCGCAGCGGCTGACAACTGCTGGGCGCTATAAATATAAAAAACTGGAGCTGCCATTGTTAGTTTGTGGTTCTCTCTCTCAGGCTGCTCCCTCTCAGACTCATGTGTACTTTAATACATGGTGAAGGCCTCTGCCATCACCCCACTATTAGATAAGCAAGGAATCCAAATAACTAAACTGCTTCGACCCAACAGGAGAGATTTCAGCTTTGATCACAGAGGAAGGCTGCTGCTGCAACTGGTGGGAAAAAAAGAAACATTTCACAC
This sequence comes from Galaxias brevipinnis, assembly GCA_036023535.2. Taxonomy (NCBI): domain Eukaryota; kingdom Metazoa; phylum Chordata; class Actinopteri; order Galaxiiformes; family Galaxiidae; genus Galaxias; species Galaxias brevipinnis. The sequence continues at coordinate 15,167 of JAVQIZ010208957.1, forward strand.
AGGGTGTGTTCGAGACAAAGGTAGCTCTTTGTAAGCAAATTGTGTCTCATCATTGAGTTAAAAAAATTTTTTTTTACTTTTTACTTATTTACACTTGTTGATCTTTATAACTCTGGAAATTATATTTTGGAAAATTCCATCTGGTGATAAGAATTTCCCCATATGCTCTAATAAGTATGCACGGTCCCTGCCAAAACTTACGTAATAAGCAGATGTCTTTAGGATTGAGGGTTTGTACTTGAAGAATGAATAGAAGGGAGCGGTGCACCCATGATAAGGGGTTGGATGGCCTCTGTTGCATGTAACCACACAATGACACAATGTATACGCTGCTTCACACTGCATATTTGCCAGCTAGCCGGCTCCACGTAGGAAAGGTGTTTGCGGAAAATGCTCAGAAATTGCTCTGTAAATGCTGCAGGTGGAATCATCGGAATGCTCTGCCCTATTTCCTGCTGGCCTGTTTGCTTTGTACGTGTTCTCTCCCTCTCCGACTCAGTGAGGTTCCCTCTCTACCAGTGGACTTGTTCTTCACAGATGATCTCCTCTGGATTTCCAATTTGCAGTCCTAGGACTGTTGCAGCCAGCAGCATTGCTTCAGCAGGGCCGCTGGAGGCTCACTGCCCCCTCCACTGTCTGCGCTGTGACACCTCCATTCCCTGCTCTTGTCAGTCCACAGAAGAAAAAGCGGATTACTGTCAGTTTCAGGGAGGCTTCACAAAGCAAAGCGGAGCTCTGAACACGGGTGCCATTTCTTCTCAAGGCACTCATCTGCAGAATCTGAGGCAGAACATAGAGAGGAGGAGATGGTAGAGAGAGAGAGAGAGAGAGAGAGAGAGAGAGAGAGAGCTGGCTCTGCAACGGCTTAGGGACACACGCACCACCAGGGTCATCAAACAATGCCGTCACACAGTGCTTTATAGAAACCAGGGCTTAATCACATGTAAGCAGCATTAGACAGCCGGCATCCAAAGGTGTTTTGTAGATGTGATGGCTGAGTGTGTTTTCTGCCAGACCCTCCCCCTATTGCTTCCACCTACTCTTGATTTTCCCAAGAGACACCCTGCTGAGAAAACGACAGGGCAGCAAAAATGTACAAAACCAGCTCTCCCCTGGCAACACCACCTTTTCCCTCTCATATGGAGTATGTTGGAGCTGAGCCACAGAGAAAAGGTGACCTGTGAGGATTGATGCTTAACTCTGTACATTCCATGATGATGCTTTTATTTTTATATTAGCCTGATTCATTATTGCTACATTAGTGAAAATGTTTCAATTAGATGTTTGAATTAATGACATGACATAACATGGTTTTTATTCAATTTCTCTTGTTGGTTCTGAATTGCAGATCATATACAAAATGAGATGCAATAATTTCCAAAAATGGCAAAATAAAAAAATAAA
>JAVQIZ010208976.1:0-21073 GCA_036023535.2 Galaxias brevipinnis
ATATATATATAGGCCTATATTATATCATATCATATCATCATATCAAACTATCATCAAGTTTAATATTATTCCAATTTTCTTTTGTTGTTATGTCTACCATAAAACAAAGTATTTATTATTTGGTTATTTCTTATTACTGGAAATTTAAGACAATCACAAGTCACCACTTACATGTATTATTTTAGGCATGTCACTTTCATATGCAATTAACAACATTCAAGGATGCTAAAGCAGTGCAATAATCAATGTGTGACTGAGGAGAAAGAGTGGTAAAACTGTGAATTATAAAAACTAAATGTCGATGTCTATTCACAGCATGCATGGTATTTAAAGGAAAGGAGTCAAGTTTTCTCCAGATGAAAACATGGCATTTTTCAATTCAAAGTCATTATCAGACTCATTCAGTTTATTGCCACCATGAACATGAATACATGTGCTAATAATGCATCTTTTTGTGTTTATCAAGGTGAAGTGGAGAAGTTTTCTCTAGTCTTCAACGTATAATATCACAAATTTTCTAAAAGCAACATACGTATTCCTTAGTTTTAAGAACCACACAGTTATTATATATGTTTTGTTTGCACAGACACACAGCAGCTAAAAGCTAGACGATGATTGTATGTGTTTAATGCAAGCCATATGCTGTCAGGGCTTTTCGCTTTCCATTGTGCCAGCAGTTGCAAGGACCTGAAAAGAGACAGCTGTTGCATTTTTAGCCATCCATGAGGCATCACCTTAAGTCACCTTGATGGATTTTCTCTGCCAATTTTTCTTCACTTCAGGCTGAACATTATTTTAAAAAGATTAGGTCTGTTGCTTACTTAAGTTTGTTTTGTCATGCAGAAAAATGTGGCAAAACAACTTTTATGCTGTCACCTTACGCAAATAGTTGTTTGTGAACTAAATTATATGCTTTTCACATTGATAAGATGGTGAAGTCTTATGTCACAACAGATCTTATATTATACATTTGTCTGGGGGATTTTATACATGTGTTTGTTTGAGATGCCTTTTCTTTTGAACACTTTGACAATGTCACCATCTGTTCTCTCATTTGCCATCGCTCTGCTATGACTGTAGTCCTGAGTTTGACTGGACGTAATCAATCCAATGACACCTCAATATGCTATATAACGGAACAGAATGCAACGGCATATTCATTATATGTCAGCTCATCAAAATAATATTTAATTGATGAATAGTATGTTTCTCTAATTGTTCTTAAAACAAATAATGAATTATTGATTTGATCATGAGTTTACCATACCATATTGCTATGGAATTACTCATGTTATGGCACAGTTGTGACATTCCATTTTGTCATTATTCTTCTTTTAAAAGCAGGACTTACTAGTGCTTGCTATATTTTTATTAAATGTTTTTCGGTATGTAAAAAAATATCTGACACAATGACTGGCAGCAACGGCTGCCAAACAAAAACCAAACAATTAAAGTAAAATCTTCAAATACAAATAAAGTGCAAAAACAATAAATTCACAGAAATTACAATTAAAGGTTTTGCCAAGATATACTGTTATTTTACAGATATTTCTTAAATTATTATGACACCTTTAATAAAATGACGAAACTGCAGTCAGCAGAGAAACACTGTTATTTGACAGGTATTTCCCAAATTATTACGATCAAACACCTTCCATAAAGTGACTGCACAAAAAGTTCAGCAGATAAAAACTATTTAAAATATATTTGCTAAATCATTGTGATTTATTTTCAATAAATTGATGGCACACAAGGTTCTACAAAGAACCAAAAACTTAGAAATCTCATCTGGAGCCTTTTTACAGACAGCAATTAGAACAATCTTGCAACCAAACAGGTCCATGGTGCTAAAACAACACTAATATACTACTCTGAAGGATTTAATCTATAAACCCAGACCTAACACATGAACATTACTTGCAATTTTATTTCCAACAGGCCACAATGACATTGTATAGGTATATTATAATTATTATCCCACAATGCCTTGCTTCAAATCCAAACCAAAGTTGTTTTGATACATTGCTAAATATATATTTAAATGTAAACACATAAATCCTAAGATTTACCTTAAAATTACAAACAAAACCGTGACATTCTTAGTATGGACATAAACCTTCATATGAGTAACATATTTATTTTACAATCATTTATACATATAGAAAATTGTTTATGTATATTATTTATACAATTATTTAGGAAAACTGAAAAAATACGGTATAGTTATTATAGTAATTTTTCTGTAAAATAATTACATGTAATTTGTCATTATTGACATGATGCTAAAAAGTAAAGTTTGGTTTTGAATTTTGAAATAATATCCGTAATTTAACAGTGTGTTGTACGCAATTTCAAAACAGAACAAACTACTGTGAAAATGTTAGTTATGTTCCTTGAAAATAAGACTTTTTTACAGTGTAGGTTATTATACTGTAGAGGATAGTACATACACAGTATCTTTTCATGTTCCCTCTATGAGTCGGATAGTAAACAACAACATAGCATATGCTACCTTAGACACACAAACAGCACTGATGTACTTATTCATTTTAGTTTGGCTCTAAGGAAAGTAGTTGAGATGGTCATGCTATTCTTAGCTCAGATGGAACAGAAATATATCACCCTTTTTTATGACCTTGCTGATTGATCTCTTTACATTTTCCGACAGAGAACTCTTTTTTCCATGCTAGTGGAACATAGATGGTGCATATGAGACATATTCTTTTACTGTATTAATTATTTATTAATAACAGCCGTGGCTGAACATAGGAAAATATACATAATTATTCTCTTAATGTTTGTATGCAGCATGCATTGTAATGCTTGGGCTTTTGGCATTAATGTGTGTGTTTCCCCATGTGCTAAAGTAGAAGAAGATACATTGAAGATACATATCTTGAAATCCTAAAATTATTATTGGATTATTATTATTATTGTTATTATTGCATGATTGTTAATCGTACTTATTGTACTTTGATTAAATGGCACACCTTGTACCAGTAAACGTTAGCTTTCTATCTCTCTTGTAGTCCAATTTGGGCCTGTGAAGCATAGTTTTATTATGGTTGTAGTTCTAGCATGGAGTACGTCTTCGCTTACCCAGTTTTACAGATGTTCATATGGAAATTTTCGACCTATCACTAGTTGTTAAAGCCCAGTTCAATTAATAGTTACCTAAGTCAAATTTTAGAAATCATGTTGTATCACATTGTAATAGTGCATATTTGTCTACCTATAGGATGTGGTAGTCTATATTTCTAAAGTAATTTTACCACCCTCTTTCTCTCAATGCTGGGAACATCCTGCTTTTGTAACATTATTTGTAAAACCAAATATGAGTATAATATAAGTATATGAAAATATAGTAGTCTATCCAATGAGAAAGTGAAAGTAAAGTTTCACTGTTAGTGTAATTTGTTGTAAATGTAGACACATTTTTGGGGAAATTAGCTACAAACTGTACATCGTACAATTCCTTTACCAATGCAGAAATCTATCGATCTTGTTAGGTCTGCTGTTGCAAGGGGGATTAAACCTCTAGGAGAAAAGTGTAAACCTCTTTAAGTTGTAAGAGCCTCAATTTCCCATACTCAACATTTCTGGCTTATTAGATACAGATCTTTGTTCCTCTATGTTCATAGTCTGCAGGAGAAGAGCTGGAGTGTACTCCATTGTATCAGGAGTTTAGTTGCAAAGCCTGCTAAGTCGCTTATTTATAAAAACTTTGTTATTCCTCTTTGCTCACACAATTATGCTTAAAGGTGATGTTCCACTTAAAATAATAATGATCAAAACATGCTAAGTCAGTATAAAGGACATATATATATATTTACTTAAATAAAACTTTGAAAGATGGAACTTTCTCTGACTTAGCAGGTTTTGCAAGTGACCTCATATAAAAGATTGACAGACAAAGACTTAAACTACATAATCTTACATAGGCAAAGTTATCCCAATGGTAAACCGGAAATGCCTCAACATTTGAACTATAATTCAACCACTGTAATCATTGCCTATTGTTTCCAGTACTGACTATTTTCAAAAACACCACGCCCACCCCCCAGCACAAATATGAGTCATGCTGAGATGTGCAATGCATTGGAAGCTATTGTTTCGTCTGGCAACAACATTCATAAATGCTATGCACATAACTTGGAAAGGCAGTGCAGACACTCTTTACTGTAAGTTTATGTAACTGACCAACAAATTGTTGTTTCTTACAATGATACATATTATCAAATAAGCGATATTGATTGAAACCAATTAAATGATAGCTTGCAAATTCCCATCTGTGTGGCAAGTAATGGTTAGGTGACGGAAACATCCAAGTAGTTTCTGAGAGCTGCACAAATCACATTGACAACTTGTTGCATGTTGCATTGAGCCCTTTTACTAAAATACTCTTAGCTTCTATTGTTTGGGTGGTATTCTCCTCTGCCAAACCCAGTGACCATTGTAAAACTGCAACTTTAAGTGTGTTAATGCAAACCGACCCACCTTGCTAGTGTTGCCAAACGCTTGAGTACTTTGATATACATGTATTTGGTACATGTAGGGGTTGTGTAATACAACATTAGAAAATATAATACATGTCCACTATGTATAGACTATACATACCGTAGTGTCCACACACAGCAATCATGCTCCCATTCCTGTTCATTGCACCGATCAAAAAGAAGATCCCAATGGAATGGAAACCTTGATCAGCCACCCTCCTCTCCAAGTAGTTGTTGAAGCTGAGGTGATTGTGGACTTCGAGGTGATTGTAGCTCATGGCATGGTGGCGGGGACATTAGTAAACACCCGCGGAGAGCTTCAGTGGCATTGATTTTCACCTTTACACAAACCTGTTCCCCTAATAGGCAATCCCAATCGCCATAGGGAGTTACTGCGGTGACCTCCAGGGCTGCTTACACCCGGCCACACCAGTGGTTAGTTCATCTGCCCAAATGGGAAAATCCCGTTAGAACAGCTAAAAACCATGAACCTTTATTGTTTTTCTCGTAGAAATTTGCTGTGAAATTATCTGTCATGATCTAATACGTGCAAACTCAAACTGGTAGGCCAACATTTAGTACACACATTAGTTATGCCTGAATGTATCTGTAGACTGTAAAAAACCATTATGGTATGCGTGTCCAACACAGTCACCTAATAACAAATTGTGAACACATCGTGTTTGATTAAAATAACGTAATGAATAACTAATATTGACGTGAGGTAAATTTCTCAAATTGTTGTTCATGCAACCTATTTTAGATTTCAGGACGTTGAGTCTTGGTTATGTATGATAGTAAGTAAGAAACAGTTCATCTTTCAATCTATGGAAGAGTTTTTCACTAGTGGTTGCTAGAGCTGCATCTCTGATTTACACTACACACCCATATAAGGGAACTGAAAAACTCTGTACTTAAGGACCTCAAGGACAGGCAAAACCAAACCACTAACCTGTTGATGTTTTCTGTCACCCTCTTTCTTGGCCAAGACTACAATACTAAGATTAATGTTTTGAAGTTTGGGGTAATAGAAAGTTTTGTACCTAACTTCCCCAACCAAAATAACATCAAACATTTGGCCAAGATCAATTCGGAAGGTGAAATCAAAGATGTATGAATTTTGCATTACATTCCCCGTCCTGTACCATGTTTCAACAATGTTTTCTTTTTTCTTCTAACATAATATTTTACATTAAAAGTTCTCCAGCAGACTGTGATTTATCACTAACAGCACTACATTTTTCTGTTGTTCTTTTACAATGAGTCATAGGTAGACATTCATGAATGGCCAGGAATGAGTTATGATTAAAGTTGGGTCAGAGTACGGTCAAATCTTTTGACACAGTCTGTCCTGAATCAAGCCATGCTCCAATGTCACGATCAGCCTAAATTATCGTTATTGGAATAATCTGGAAGACCACCAGTCTTGATTTGATTGATGGGAGACACATACAAATACATAAAACTACCACACACATATTGCCTTCCTGGGGTCAACTGGCAATGCTAAGAGAAGAAATTCAAGTGGCAGACTGTAGGAGACATGTACTGAGTTAAGTTATGATTGTTATGTGGAGGGGTAAGGCAGAGTTGGATGTTGTACATAATAGCACTCTTGGTAAAAGACAGCCATTGCTGAACAGAGAAAGAGAAGCCAAGTAGCCCAAAACTCAATTTTAATATGGAATTCTGAGCTTGATTTAAACTTCAAACTATCATCATCATCATCATAATCATCATCTTAATGATTACCATCATCAGACTGACTAACAGTCAGTATGCCGATCATGACAGCCGTGCATTTTCCAATGAGTGTTGAGTCAAAGTGTAAACGTGATAAAACTATTACTGCAGCAAATATTATATAATACACATTTTCATAAGATCTTACAATACTAATAATCTGACTGCATGGGGCCCAAGTAACTGAAGAAACCACTGTTGAAATTATGTGGCGTACAATGTGACTGTTTCTCCAGTAGCGGGGTGGGACCAGGGGTGTACCCCAGTGTCTGCAAGGATCAACAACAAGGTCAACTGCCATTAGGCATGTGCATGTTACTCAATCACCTTTGGAATGCATCCTTCTTGCCGGGCATCTGACCTTGTCTGGTTTAATGAAATATAGTCACCAACTGTAACTTCCAGGGCTTTTTAACAGTGTGCACACACTTAGCCAAGCACATGAAGCTATTACAAGTTTCGAATACTAAACAGCACACGCTATAATGACCACATTCTTATTATATCTTTGGTGATTACACATCATAAACATAATCCTTTGGAGTAGGCTCATGTGCCTACCTTAAAATGCACTCTTTTTACATGAAAAATATGAATTTTTAATGAAGACTGCCCCTGACTTTAAACCAAGAGGTTTCCTTATTAGAAGTATTTGTCACCTTCCACATTATTTTACATCACAATTTTTACTTCAGAAACTAGCAACATTGTGTGTGTGTGTGTGTGTGTGTGTGAATCGCAATACTGTGTCTGTTTTTCCATTGGTTTGGCCAAGGATTGTTTATTGTGTACAGTGACCTGTCAACACTCACTAGTGACCTACAAGATGAGAGACTGGTCTTTCGCAACATCATTTGTGATTTTACTTCGGTCTACTGCTTATTACAACATTTACAGGCATTGATAAAAAAGCTGAAATTACCTAAAATAAACTAGGGATTAAAGTAAGTGGTGGCACTGCTACTACAAAATAATAGTGTAAATATTTCACAAAGTCAGCGTCATTGCCAGTGCAGTTATTCTTAAACAGGACTGCACATTGTAGTATCATCACTGATTGACGATAAATTGGACCATCACGGAGAAATAAAATTGCATACAAGCTAGACAGTGTCCATTTATTAAAAAATTTTGGATATTACATTTGAATTAATTTGGACTTTTTAGATAATTATCCATTTGTAACGCATACACATAAAGGTCTTTGTATAATCTGGTAAGTACCTCTCTCCTTTGTCTAGTCTAGCTATGCCATGCATCTTGAGCATTAGCCTTGAAAAGGTGCAACTTTCTTTTTGAATGTAATGTAATTTAGCCCCCCATGTCAACTCTTTTGACAGCTGCATCAATCATTGTCAACGAATAGTCCATCAATACACACCCCAAGGTTTTGCCAAATGATACTTGGAATGTGAACATCTCACTCAGGTGCCTAAAAACATTAAGTGAAAAGAACAGATGGCACTAAGTGAAAGTGACAAGGAACACTATTTTAAACATGAACTTCTATCCGATTGGGTTCTCAGTGGGTAGACACAGGGTTTAAGAAATACTACACAAAATACACTGACTTGTGAAACGAGTATGGTAGCTGCACTTGTAAGCGTCTGAGAAATAATATTAGTAGTCAAAAGTTTGTTCTTTTGATTAAGCTTTTTTTCGGCTTTCTGTAAGGTTTACTGATTCCCTGATTCCATTTCCAGAGAAAGGCTTTCATAATAATTCCCTGTTGATGACAGGAATGAGAAGTGGATTACAAGCAGGCCAGAATCAAGCTTTAGTACAAAGTTTAGTTCCAGAGTTTCCTCTTAGTATTAACATTAATCGCCTAAAGTTATTTGTTTGCATCTCCAATTTAAATGATATAATTGTAATTATATTTCAGGTATGTTATTTATAGGTGTGTGGTTAAGTACACTTTACATGCTTTCTTTACTCTATAAATTACTGACAACATTTCTTCCAAATTCCAAATAAAAATATTATAATGTAGAGCATTTATTTGCAGAAAACTGGTTAAAATAACATGCAGTGTTTTCAGACATCGTAAATTGCAAAGAAAACAATATACATTTTTAAACAATACAATGCACAAGAGTTCAGATATCAACATTTCATACGTTTCAATCACAGCTTTCATGTATCTAATAATAATTGATAATAATTCATTGGATTTAGTTTTTAGTGGTTTTCTCAGGACTTTACACGGTTTATAATTTGGTCGGCAATTAGGTACACACGACGGACGGACAGACAGACAGCTATCTAGGCACGCTTTCCACCAGTCTTTCCCATTCCTGTTGTGATTTTATGTCACTCCCATTGCAAAACAATCCAAGCATGTTTTCATCACATTCCACAGGTTTTCAATAGGGTTAAGGTCTATAGGGCTGGCCATGACAGGGTGTTAATTTAGTGGTCCTCCTTCCTCCACCAAATGTCATGGTGAGTGTGAGACACCATGGCTTGTAGGTGTCTGTCTAACCATTAGAGGACCAGATGTTGGGCAAAGCTGAAAATTGGTGGAGGATCAGTGATGATCTCAGGGTGCCTCAGCAAGGCTGGAATCAGCAGATTTGTGTTTGTGAAGAATGTGTACGACATGAATTAAGCCACATACAAGCTTGTCCTGGAGGAAAACTTGTGCCTTTTCTGCTCTAACAATGTTCCCCAACTCTGAGGATTTTTTTTTCAGCAGTTCAACGCTCCATGCCACAGCCAAGCCAATCAAGGTGTGGGTAGAGGACCACTGGATGTTATAGAGTGGCCAACCACTCTCAAGTAGCATTTTTCAGTTGGTAGAAATAGCTCTTACTGGCTGTGTCAAGTTTCCCTTTAAGGAAGTGGTGCAATGATTCTTTTTAGATTATCTTTATTGTCCTTCTCAGGAAATTTGTCGTCACAGTCTGTACAGAGCCTCATAAAGAGATATACACATATACGCACGCAGATTCCACCATGCATAACACATATAACACCAAACATAACATTCTGTTCTGGTTTTCCATGGAGAACAACCTTCAGGGCACGTTCACTGAGACTGTCAGTCTTCACAAGATTCACATTACCACGCCCATGACAACAGCCGAATCAGAGAAGGGCTTCTCTACTTTACAGAGGATGGAGACCTTTCTGAGGAACACCATGGTACATGATCCCCGAATGCTCTGGCTATGCTCTCCTTGGAGATAGAACATATCAGAAACCTCCCTGACTTCAATAATAGGGTAATTTAGACGTTTGCCACTCAGAAGGACAGAAGGGCATAATTCCTGCACAAATAAGATGTAACACACACACACACGTTTCCCTGACCCATTTTGCTTTGTATATAGTTGGCCATAACACAACCTCCAGCAATATATGTCACTCTGGATGTTTTGTTGTAAGATAGCCTAAAATTTGTGACATTGACATTACTAGTTTACAGAACACTGTTATCCCACAATTTACGTTAAATTGTATTGGGATGGTAATTAAAAATCACTGAATATGGCACAGCCCCACCCAGAATATTATTCACCAGCATCCACTGGTGGTTACCAGTGTTTAAGCTGTGTATGTCTTGCCTGCCAATGCATTGAAGTAGGATGGCACAGCATATAGAGAGGCGAACAATGGGGAAAGTAGTATCGCATCAGTACTCAAACAGACATGTTTACATTTGAAGATGTTACGTTTGCATTTATTTTAGTTTGTATGAAATGTGAACTTCAGATTATGAAAAAGAACAATATTGAGCTTCATCTTTAAAAAATTTTTCCAAATGGATAAATACAAAGTTTGCACACGCAAGTTTGACCCTCATTTTGGCACAGGATCTGTCACATTTTTGTCACATTTTTCTCCAGGTGGGCTTCACGCGTGGCAGTCCAGCTGAGGTTGCTTGTTTATTTTTTCTGTCTTTTATACAACTGCCTACAAGCGCTATGAAGAGTTAACAAACCATAGCACTGCATTTCGTTCATTAGTCCCAAATGTGAATAATTTATACAAAAATCATTATAGTATTGTAGTTATAAGAATTGGAAGCCAGTGCTCTATATACTGGAATACTAAGCACATGAACTTTGGATATGGAAGTTGTGCATTTTTATAATGATGATGATGATGATGCTGATTATTATTATTTTTTTAAAAGTAGTAGTATCAACAGAGCTTAATTATCTCTAGTATGACATATGACAGTAGTTGCCAAAGTTGAACAACTATTTGAACTATTTGAACATCCTCAATTTAGGTTGTAAGTGTAAGTTATAATACTTCAGTGACAATGTAATTGATGACAATTTTTTACGATCAAATAACCAGACTGGTTGGAACATTGCTTGGGTAATATAACATTTTATATGACAAAGGACATTGTTGCAATCAATACTAAATGGCAAAATGTGCATTATATGAAATATGACGACAATTTAGCATGTCCCCACTGTTAGAGGCCTTTATAGAACTAAGAAATCAACTTTTATGGCGGTTTAGTTTGACATTAACAGATGGCTGCCTTCATTAATGTGTATTTTTCTATTTAGTATAGCAAAGACAAAAGAAAGTCAGGCTAATAAAGAGTCAAACACGTTAATGCTACAGTTCAAACTGAGAGACCTCATCAGGGATGTTAGAAAAGCACTGTTTAATACAGAATTGGATGATGATACCTATAAATTGTGATGACCTAACATAAATTAATTTGCCTAGTAATGATGTGGGAAAAGCTAAATCAATGAGGATGTGGGCACGGGCCCTGCAGCCAGTGAGTGAGGTGCCTTGCTCGTCCAGTGCCTGCCAGCTTGCCTGGCAAGGGGCTGGAAGCCCACTCCTACAGGAACCTGAGCCTCAACCTGGATGTTTACCTGGAGTGTAGGTGGAGCTGGGGTGGTGGTGGGTGAAAGCTTGTGTATAGAGCAACATGGTGGCTCAGTGGTTAGCACTGGTGCCTCACAGCAAGAAGGTCCTGGGTTCAAACCCCACCGGACCCAATGGCCTTTCGTGTTTGTGTGGGTTTTCTCTGGATACTCCGGTTTCCTCCCACCATTAAAAAAAACATGCTCCGTTCTCCTACCAGTGCCCTGACCAGTCACTGCCAATTCACCTGGAGTCGGTCTGTGTCTATGTCCTAAGCAGGTCTGTCATAGTATGTTGGGTGAGCAAGTCTGGCGCAAATTGGCTGCCGTGGAATCACTCAGACTGAGTGTTGTGTTTGATAGCTGTGTTTGATTCGTTGTTTGTTCTGTGTAATTCATTGGCGACCAATTTGTGCGAAGAGCTTTGAGTCTTGAGAAAAGCGCTAAAGACTAAATAAAATTAATTATTATTATATGGAAGACAAAGACACCACCAGGAAGGGTGATGGAGACCTTTTAAGTAAGAGGAGTACCTTGTGAGCTATATTGATTGGACGCAGGTGATTGAATGATTGATGGCCTTTAAAGGGTTCTTGTCCCTGTTGAACCACAGTTTCCCACTTTCAGTGGACTTTGAGACACTTTACCGGTGATGTAAGAAAAGCTAAATTTAATACAGAATTGGATGATGATACAATAAATCATGATGACCTGACATAAATTAATTTGCCTAGTAATGATGTGGGAAAAGCAGAATCGATGATGTAGATGTTGAGATCTATTTTCTGCGCCGGTCCAGCGAGCGAGGAAGCCCGCCCTATTTAAAAATAATTTGATCTGACCTGACGGGAAAACTCCAGTGACCTCTCCTCAGCCTGTTGATGGGACAACTCAGAAAACAATACGTTAGTATCACCTAGGAATAACACAAGATATGACCATTTGAGCAATTAGTCTGGGATAATATGCTTAGAGATGGTGACATGTTGAATGTCTTGTGAGCTGTTTATGAGAAGGTGCAACCTGATGAGCTCTGCGTACGGGTGGATGTGCGATTGTTACTGCCCTGTGGCAAGTGGGCCTTGATCTGCTTTCTAACGGGATACTCGCAGATCCAGATGCTCAGCAACACCGATCTAGAAAATAGAAATACAGGGGGGAGTAAAAGCCAGGTGGCAGAAGCTAAACCTGCTTTTATTGGAGCGTCCCCGATGGTTTGCCTATGGGACGATGAGTGCCTTAACTGCTGCATGCTGCATGAGACCCCAGTTTGACGACTTTGCGGGTCCGTAATACTAAGACCTTACATTTTTACATGACATTTTCAACATTTAGCAGACGCTATTATCCAAAGCAACTTTCAATGAGATTACAGGAATTGTCCCCCTGGAGCAACGCAGGGTTAAGTGCCTTGCTCAAGGGCTGCTGTTATTGGAGTGGACCAGCGGCGCTGCTCATTTGTCAGATGCTCATAAAACAATATCGAATTGGGGATGGATGAGTGGGAGGATGAATGCTCAGGAGGCAGACGTAAGACTCGTTTTATAGGGGTGCCCTCTGAGGTTTTTATATATGAATATGCAACTGTAGTTGCCCGAGAAACTACCTTCCTGGAAGGCAATCAGGGTACTAATTGTGAGACGAATTCAGGCCGTCTCCACCGTGCTCTAGCTGATTAAATGCTTTTGCAAAGGGTGACAGTTGTCTGCTTTTCTTTTTTTTATCCATTCTTACTCACCTTTATTTTGAATACACTCGTTTTCATATATAACAAACATTTCAATTCATGTATGTGCATTATGTTACATATATAGACTATATATATATATATATATATATATATATATATATATATATGTAACATAATATACAATATACTGTATATATCATACATATTAATTCTCGGCAGGATTACCAGCTTGGCATTCAACTGCAACTGATGTAATCAGCAACACAGACAAAGTAATTTTGGCACCTAGGATGGATGGACTAGTTCTAGGGGATTTTGCTATCCTACATCTTGTGTATATTATGCTTTATACCTTTTTATAGATTATTGATTAATAAATTAATATTATAAACAATCAAGGTGATGAAGTGTAATTACCTATGTACGGAGCACCACCGCACAGAATTTATATGATAATGTTGATAAACTAAAATGGTTAGTAGGCATTTAACGCTATGGTTAGAATCTAAAAATACACAGTATAACAGTTAAAATATTGACCAGATTACTCAAAACACAACACAGCATACTATGGGCTACGGCATCATGAGCGCTCAATGTTTTCGAAAAGTTGTGCTTTACGTTACTTTGAGACGATAGGCGGCGTTGGGTGGGGCTGGACCAAAGTGGAGAAGTTGTTTTAGTGGTAAAGTTATGAAACTCAGTTCGTTGTGTGAAGTTTGAATGTTCTGAAACTTGGTTCATTGTTTGAATAAGGGTTTCTTTGCTCTGAAGTGGTAAAGTTACGTTCGAAAGTGTGGCAAGGGTTTTCCGGCCTATAGTGAGGTCAAAGGCCTAATTCCTTTATTCTGAAGATTGCTGGCAGACCGCGTGGTTCTAGGCAAAAGGGGTTGCGATTGTTTAATCCATGGTAACAACTAGTAGGCAACACAGGATACTTGTGGATGTTTAAAAGCATAGCTTCCTGTTTGTGAAAGCTATGTATGTGGTGCTAAGAAAGGGGATGTCCAGAAAGTGGCCTGGGTCATCCGATTGGCTGCATGCCAATGAGCTGAGGTGCGAATTATTTCACTGATAATCAGTTTACCTTACAATGTCATTTGATTTCTGTTCATGCTAATATACTAGGAATATGTTCTACATAACGTCTGCAAAGCTTACAGAAGGTCATTGTGAACATTTCAATACCAAACATGACTGTGCTAGCTATGACGGTTCATTTAGAAAAACAACACACAATATATAAATATTAGAATCCTTAGAGTTGCAGCTGTGTGCTGTTTTGTCTAAATCCAAGGTTCTATGTGTGAGAGAATCATGCTGGATCCCCTGGAGTGTTCACCAGGGCCATTTGGGCCTGTTCCTCTTATCTTAACCAATGAGGGAGAGGGGGGGGGGGTTTGGTGATTGGTTTCCTTACATAGTGGATGAATCTGGACCGATGTAGATGTTGAACGTCTAGAATGACCAATGTCCCATTTGTTGAATGATAGATTCTGAAATGCAGCGAGAAGCAGCTGTGGTAGCTGCACCAACCTCTTTCACCAGTGAGATTGCTATTGGAATTGCCAGACAGCAACATCTCCCTGGATGGTTGCATGATACCAATACTAATGTCATGGAATTGAAGAATGACAATGGATGGAGTAAAATATTAATGGTTTGCTAGAGATGTACTGACTTCCAAAGGTAGATCTTTGAGAATCTGGGACTGTGAGAATCTGGGATGGTGAGTATTGAATGCACTGGATGACCATTGGCCTGTTAGTTTAACAACGTATGCTGGTATGCTGCAAAGAGCGGCACCAATGTCGAGGGGCAGAATACTGTCCTGCTGCTTTTAGACTGTCCAATTGTCTCAGGATGAGTGTTTGGACACCATGATATGTTGAAATGGCATAGTGTAGTTGAAACGAGGCAGGGATACCACCTTCCCAGCATGGACTAGTGGCCTTTATAAGAGGTGAACTATTAGCTATCACTGAATGACTCAACCCTTGAGTGACAGAACGTTATGAAGATCTGCAGATTCTGTATGCATTATCTATATGCATTATATGCAGGTGAGCGATCGAACTAAAATATGAGACTGAGAAAGGGGCTATTGAAGCATACTTGGGAGCAATGACTCAGCAATATCAACCTTTTGAAATAAGTAACCATTTTCTGCATCCTTCCAAATTACAAGAGAATTCTATATTGGAATATGAGAAGGACTACTCAACCAGTACCCTGTGATACATAACTCACCACCAGTGAAAACAGTGAGTTTAGACAGTTTGAGGATATGTGTTAACACACCGAGACTACGAGCTAAGCATCAGACAAGGGCCCTTAAAACTCATTATGCCACAGCCTTAAAAATTGTGAAATAGGTGAACAGCTATTTGGGACCTTCAGATGCTGAAACTGTATAACGTTTATAAGATGCAGAGGGGAGCTGGGACTGTAACGCCTGCTAGGGGACACATTAAGACAATCTCCAATTAGAAATCTTCTGGAAATAAGTAGTTACCCCTAAGAAAAACGATTTAACTAAAACTATTATAAGCAGAGGGATAAAAAATGAACCATCATAATTGAGCACAAGTTAAGAACATTTTAAAAGCTAAAAAGTGCTGGATTCTGACAAGGAAATAAGGGAGACAACCGAAATTGTGCATCATGCAAACTCAGCGTATACTTGTAGCCTTGCTGTATCTCTGGGAATAAGTAGAAACATTTTTTATCTATAGTTTACCTTCCACGTAATTAATGATATAAAATGTTCAGATGTGTGTGTGTGTGACATGGCTGATGCATAGAGATTGAAAAGTAATACGAACTGAACGTCTTATGCGTTAGTCAGTAATTTAGACACAATCCCCGCTATCGTGCCACCCGCATTAAAGGGATGGTTAAACTTTTCGGGAAATAAAAATATGTTCCTACTTACCCCTAATCAGACTAGATGATCGATATCAATCTTATGATTGTACGTCATATAATGAGTTATTTAGGTAAGTAGGCTAGGTAAATTGGTCTAGCCTAGCTTAGCACAAAGACTGTAAGCCAGCAGGCACTGCTAGCATGCTGTTATAGAAAACAGCTTCAAATACTGTATCAGTGTCTACGAATAACCCATGTTTAACCAAATACGTTGGATTGGTTGTTGGCAGCTTGGCACGCTGCAGTTCAAGGAGAAGGGGTTGTCACTGTGGGGAACAAGACAGCGAATCTTTGAGCAGCAAAAAATTATAATAATGATGGAGCCAAAATAACATTAATTACTGAGGTGAAGCGGTTCCCTATGCCTAGAGATAGATTACCGCAAGGGCAAAGTGGGCACTGTGCCCAGGGCCCTAAGCCAATGGGGGCCCTTGGCTTTAAGACTTATTATTATATATTTTTTTCTTTATGTGTAAAGTATTTTTTTATACATATATTGGAGTTGGTTAAATGTTATTCTGAACATTTTGTATAATTATAAAATTGTTTGAATGTTTTATAAATTAGCCGATTAAATCACATAATCTGATAATGATAGATCAAATCAAATGTAAATTTCGCGGTCAACATGGAGAAAGGCATACTTAGCGGGTCGGCAAAGCGTAAACTGAAGAAGTTAAAAAACATTTCAAAAAGACTGCGATTAAGAAAGACATTGATGGTTTGCTAATCGTGTAGCGAGAATATTACAGGTCAATTCGGCCAAACGTTTCGTTTGTATCTGTGCCAGTCTCAATCTACCTCAACTTGACCTTTAATTTCTCCCAAGCATACTGTGTGGTCAAACTCGGCCGTATGACGTTAATGCTTTTTGACAACTTTGGTTGGCCACACGGAAGTAGCAACTCATAAAATTTAAAAACCTTTTTTCGACACTAAAACTGTCACTTATAGAAAAACTGACAATTTATTAATTTGTTTATATTACTAAACGTTTACCAAATAACAAAAAATCGTACAAATTGACTGTCTAATTACGTGTTTAAAAAAAAAATTAAAACGCGTTTGTCCTGCCTAACAAGGGTAAGTAAGTTTTCCGTCACTGGCTCACCGTAGTCATTTATTTGCTGTAGTCTTAGATGATATGAAGTGGGGTTTATTTTTTGTCATCAGTTGCATATTTTGATACATAATATATTTGCATAAGTGGAAGGACCTGCAATTGGTCTTTCAGATTACTTAGGAAGAGGCTGGTCATGTATAGGACTATATTAACGTGAATTGTATGATTATGTTAACTTGTGCATAGTTATGTGTAGAATGCAGCAGTGAATTTGGATGAAAGGCTTTATTTTTGTTGGCGGAGATGGTGATGACCAAAATGTGGCTGCATTCAGGCGGTTTCGCCAGAACAGCCTGTATCTTGAATTTACGTGTGCATTGTACATTAGGGTTTTAGATTGATGTACAAAATATGTAAACAAACGCGCGTTGGTTTGTTGTTAAAAGTGTAATTATCAGGAGTGCCTATAATGAACTATTCCGTGCCTTTAGCTTTGAAATTTAGCAGCCTTATTTGCCTCCCCAATGCATCGACTCACGAGCCGAAACTGATTTGCACAGGGGGCTCGTGGCGATTTTGTGCCCAGGGCCTGTTTTCATGATAATCCGTCCCTGGTCACCTCCGCAGCATCAGGGTGTGGGGGTGTCACAGCTATATGGCACATTAATTATTCATGAATGTTTAAATCTGCTCTCCTGAGTTTCGAACAGTGTTGTGTAACAGACATTTACAGACAAGTACTCTTTTGAGTCTTGGTCTTGCACCTCACGAAAGCCAGTGAAGTAATACTTGGCAACCCTCCCGATTTCCATTCCCACAATTCTCTAACAACAAAATGTTTTGTATACGCAAGTGGACTGCCGCTATTGTTTGGAAATCCCCCCGACTTTTTAGGTTTTAAGGTTGGCAAGTATTAGTGAAGTTAGCAGATGGGTAAGCATCTGTATTCTACTGACTGAACATGCTGGTAGGGGGATACAATTTAAGTAGGCCTATCTCCACGTAACATCCATTCCAGAAACAAACGATATGCAGCCAGACGAAATTTAAAACAATAAAACGTAGTTTTTTATTATAATCACAAAAAACACAAAATACACAATACATTAGCAAACTATGCTGTTGAATAAAGAAATCAATTATAGATGCACATTTATATCTGATTATATCACTGAAATTATATAATTAGTCAACAGGGTTGTCTAGTTTAAACAGCTACAGTGCTCCTTCCCATCGCAAAATTTTATGCTTATACTAGCAAACTTTATAAAGAAAATAGCTTTAACTTTATAGGGTCAAAAGCAACTTATCTAACAACTTGGATCTCCTAAATTTGTATGCATTGGTCCTAGCTACCTAACGTTACGAAGTCAATGTATGTGACAAAAAATATTAGCTAACATGAATCGAGACAAATTTATAGCCGAAAATGAATCCACACGTAAAAAAAAGGTTAACAGGGAAATTTGATTATATTAGCTAGCTAGCTGCTTACTCAACTGTCAAGTCCCACTTTGCCCCAGCAGGTCTTGCACTCGGTTTTCTTAAATAGGTCTCCAGAGCTGTCTGTATGCGCTGCAAAGCTTTCATGCTCAGTTACACACGTTCGTCCATCTTCTTTGCTTGTACCTGGATGGTGTCGTACTTGACAGCAGAAACTGTGCACAGTCCCAGTCATTGCAGCATACACTCTCTGTCTCCGTTGCCATCAGCAGGCAATACCCACAAATGAACCACCGGTTCGAGTCCAGCCGTGGCTCTGCTGCTATTGCTTCAGCTCCAGCTGCTTCGCCCGCTGCCAGTCACTGTTGTTGAATTACTTGATCTCTCTGCAGGTTCCTCATCCCGGTTCAAATAAATACGGCTGAATTTCACTGTCTAACAAAATATCCATAGAGTTGTCATCATCAAATTCTGCAGTGGAATCAGTAACCTCGTTCAACCATGATCACAGGCAATGTAGATGAGTAGCTATTTAGGTGTAATGTTATCACTATAACGTCACAGCACAGGTATCGACTAATTTGCATGGCACGTTCCCCCTAATTTGAATTGCCTGCCTTTGGTTGTACGTCACTCTGAGAACCAGGAAAGGACCTCCCCCTGGCCGGAAACTGCTGTAATTTAAAACATTTGAAAAAAAATTGTACGACTCGTTTTACTGTTTGACTGTGTAACGATACATGACAATACTATATGTAAAATAGAACATTGGTATATGATGACGAACAAATCAAAAAGTTGAAAATGGGTGAACTACCCCTTTAAGAGCCGTTTTGCTCTCTCAGTCTCTGTCTGCTCCTGGCTAAATATGTTCCTTCTTTTGCGACACACCTCTTTTGCTTTGTAATGCAATATTTTCGGTATTCACGTTTTCAGCCCTAATTGCATTCTGACTTTTTTTTATATGGTACCATTCGAAATGTTACTATCGCTGTGCAACAAAAACGAGTTTAAAGCTATGTTAAAGCTTAAAATATAGACGGGTGACAAATTAAAGTAAAAACCAACATAGGTGTCCAATACCTCTTTCACATAGACAACCAGGTCTTATCTGGGTCGTTAACGTGAGTCTGACCCGCGTTGATGCCGTTCACACACACGACCTGGGTCGGCGAGTTACTTCCTTGTATGTCACTGGTGAGCGGAGTAGTTAAGTTGCTACGTCATTGAAATTTGACGTTTTTACCATTGTTATTATTTTTGGTAAGAGTGGAGATTGCGGAAACGCAGTTACAGCATATACCCACTTACTAGTTAATAAAAGGATTCACCCAGCATCGTCAACTTACAGCAGAACAAAGTCACTCCACCCACGTCCTTTGTTCTCCGATGATGGCAGGTGAAAATGCTTTTGGACGACGGAGTTGTTTATAAAGAGAAATTACATTGACCATATTACAGACGTTGTTACTTCTTGTCGCATTTTATTTAACATTTGTCAAATACTGATGCGACGATCCTAAACCAATTTGTTTTCTTGATCATATCCCAGGTAGAGTAGCCCTTTCACACCAAAGGCAAGCTGAGTCTGACCCGGGAATAACCCTGGTCTCGACCCGGGTTGACGCCTTTCACACCAACAGTTGACCCGGGAATAACCTCTGCTGGTCCAGTGTGAAAGGGGTATTAGTAAGGTGTTGGGCCACCACGTGCTCCCAGCACAGCCTTAGGCCCAATCCCAATTGCTTATTTTCACCCCTTGGCCCTAACCCTTAGCCCTAACCTTTCGTTTTGCGCGTTCACAATTCTCGTCATCGAGGGTTAGGGCTGAGACAAAGGGCCAGTTGGCCCTCGAAACGGAGATTTTCTAGAGGCACACTGGAAACCGAGGGTTATGAGAATGCTCCCAGAAAGCCTTGCGAATCACCGGCAAGATGGTGGCATATTTCACTGGCAAAAAAAGAAAACCACAAATGTAAGTATTTTCTTTGCTAATAAAGAGTACAAAATAACGATAACCCTCGTATTATCTTAGTTTAATATCGTTTCAATATATTATAGACTTTATGTTTATAACAAGCATAACAAAAAGACCGCTAGTTTGCTATTGTTTTTAGCTAGTTAGCTAACGTTTCAACATTGTTAGGCTGATTTGTGCATATTTCCATGTTGTACTTCCCCACTTTGATGGCATATCGATCGGGAAATATGCCCGAAATTAGCTTAAGTCCAGCAGCGAAGTGACTGCGCATGTTTTATGATATTTTGAAAATATACAACAGTTTCTGCTCCTCTAACGTCAGTGCCGAATGGCAGGGTAGGACCGATTGCTAGTGTACACAGAGCATTGCTTTTGTATCATGATGAAGTGGCCCGGTTATGAAGCAGTGTTTGTTATTTGATGACTTGTTTGATAGCGTGAAACATGTTTGGAATGAATCGTGAGCTTTCATGCTTTTATGTCTCCATCAGATAAATGGCAAATGTCATTATGATAATACCATTAATGCAATATAAGGGCGGTAAAAGTTAGAAAAACCCCACCTGAACACATGCTATTTTCAGTATGATTCACCTGTCCTCCTTGCAATAAAATTAACATACCTGTTATTTTGATAATCTGGGTTTGTTACCCTTATAGATTACAGTTGTCGCAAGCAATAGCATTGGTTTGTTTAAAATCTGATCAATCTGAACAAACAGCATGACATTTTTGGGGGGGGATTATTGATCTTTTGATAGGGCAGAACGGTGGCTCAGTGGGTAGCACTGTTGCCTCACAGCAAGAAGGTCCTGGGTTCAATCCCCACCTGGCCCAAGGGCCTTTCTGTGTGGAGTTTGCGTGTTCTCCCCGTGTTTGCGTGGG
>JAVQIZ010209007.1:0-20497 GCA_036023535.2 Galaxias brevipinnis
TGGTTTTGAACCAACCCAACGGTCCGATGCTCATCAACCCTCTGACCGGTTGTTCTGTTCTTTAAAGGTCCCCCCCCACCCCCCCCCCCCCCCCCCCGCACGCGCCCGCGAGAACACGATGCCAAGGTGCCCATGACCAACTATTGTACACAAAAGTAGAAAATGTCCCTTCTATAGCAATAGACATTTTTACTTAACAATGTTGTAATGTTCAGACGACAACACTCTAGTTACAAGTCTAGTCAGCCGTATCCATGACTATGTGTGTGTTCCTGAAGGCTGACTGACTGTTAGACACTCAGTGGAGCAGCTCTAGCTGCTTTCTTATTTAGAATAGCACGTTAGTCACTCTGCTAACCCGCTAGTCACTCTGCTAACTATGTAGAAATGGTTTCTCTCTTTCCTTTTCTCCTTCCGTTCTCTTCTCGGTCTGGGTTGAACTTCTCTGTAGCACTGAGATTTCTTTTCCTCCTGTGTGCGTGTGTGCGTGTGTGCGTGTGCGTGTGTGTGTGTGTGTGTGTGTGTCCGTCCAGCTCTCACCTGGCTAAACTCACCGAGCAGCTACAGGCTACACAGGGGAGGTGAGCCTGTGTCTCGTGTGC
Source organism: Galaxias brevipinnis (assembly GCA_036023535.2). Classification (NCBI taxonomy): domain Eukaryota; kingdom Metazoa; phylum Chordata; class Actinopteri; order Galaxiiformes; family Galaxiidae; genus Galaxias; species Galaxias brevipinnis. Next base: position 603 of record JAVQIZ010209007.1, read on the forward strand.
CAGTCTGTGCTTTACCTGTGACTGTGACAGTCTGTGCTTTACCTGTGACTGTCTGTGCTTTACCTGTGCCTGTGACAGTCTGTGCTTTACCTGTGCCTGTGACAGTCTGTGCTTTACCTGTGACTGTGACAGTCTGTGCTTTACCTGTGACTGTGACAGTCTGTGCTTTACCTGTGCCTGTGACAGTCTGTGCTTTACCTGTGCCTGTCTGTGCTTTACCTGTGACTGTCTGTGCTTTACCTTTGACTGTGACAGTCTGTCTCTTACCTGTGCCTGTGACAGTCTGTATTTTACTACTTTGCCTGTGCCTGTGACAGTCTGTATTTGACTACTTTGCCTGTGACAATATGCTTTTCCTGTGCCCGTGCCTGTGCCAGTCTGTGCTTTACGTGTGACAGTGTCAGACTGTGCTCTAGCTGTGTCCCTGCGTGTGCATGTAGCCTGTTCTGGGTTCCTGTCAGCCCATTTATCTTTTGGCTTTGTTGTTTTACTGTTGACCCAGCCGGACCCAGTTCACTGCTCCATAATAATGTAACCATAGCATCGGTCCTAGAGTGTAATCCTTAGTACCTTGGTGATTTGTGTTTCAAGTGTCCATTAGGTGTCAGAAGTTCTGAACCAGCATCGTGTGTGTGTGTGTGTGTGTGTGTGTGATGTACACCTAGGTACCGAGAGCTGCAGGAGAAACTGGACTCCCTTCAGAAGATTTCGGCTCAGCGGGACCGATCCGAAGCCCTTCTGAAACAGAAGGACAAGGACTGTGCCCAGGTACACACATATACTCACGCACACACTAACACGTTCACAACACTAGTTACTATTGTGTGTCTCCCGATACTATGTTGACAGAGAAGAGAAGGAATAAGTAGAAACAAATCCTCTCTCTTGCATCTCGCGTGTGTGTGTGACCTGTTCTCCAGCTGGCCAAGGACTGTGAAGCTCTCAAGGCTCAGGCTACCTCTCTGCTGGGGGAGCTGAAGGAGAGACAGAGCTGTCTGGACAAGAGCGAACACGACCGCAAAGGCCTGGAGGACAAGTGAGTGTGTGTGTGTGCCGTGTGCGTGTGCATAGCCTACAAATATAGGCTGTGAAAGGTTTGTCAGTGCTTGATAATAGCACACAAAGGTTTACAGTACTTTTAGTCCCAGGGACTACTTTTCAAGGAACTAAATAGTTCCTGCAGCCCTGTGTTATCTGCGTTTCGACCGCTGGAACTTTTCCCAGAAGATTAGGAAAATTAGTCCGCTGACACTATGCCAATAGTGGCATACAAACCGACGCTGTTTTTAAATGCAATACTGCAACAGTAGTAGACATCTATCTGTCGTGAAGTCTGCTTTGTTGAGTGTGGATATTATTGGTTGACTATAGGCTAGAGAACACTAAACCTTTCCTAATGTAATTACCTGAATTTTTCAAAAATAATTATGATCTTGAACAGCGTGATTGGTTACATTTGCAATATAAACATCCATCCATCCATCCATCCATTAGCTATATCGCGGGGGGGCTTCAGCCTATTCCAGCCAACACAGGGCGAGAGGCGGGGTACACCCTGGACAGGTCGCCAGTCTATCACAGGGCCACTATAAACATCATAAACAGTATTGGCTAATGTAACGTTTAATGTGTGGGATGGTTAAAACTCACTTTCAAACTACCCGCCAGCCATACTGCTGTGCGATATTGTTTGCGATAAGTGATTAGAATTGCTTTATATGAACATTACGTTGTCCTCCGTGGGCTACGACAGTTTGTCAATATCAACCATCCCAATCCTCAACCTCATTCGCTGCCTGTGGACTATACGTTATGATTTGCCTTTTTTGATTGTGAATAAAAAAACATTGATCTATATCTAGTATTATCATGCTTTGTTTTCCATGTTAACGATTCGATTGCAGTCACACTTTTAAAAATGGCGGTTGAAATATTGGTAGAAATGTACGCTAGTACTCGACCAATAACAAATGTTCAGCCCTGCAAGCCCCACCCTGAAGGTTCATGTATTTTGGAAAGTACTACCTCTCAAGCAGGTACCTTTTAGTTCCTGCTATTTAGCCCCGGAACTTAATTTAGACCCTGGTCCCTGCGGTCGGAACACAGAGAAAAGTCAGGTAAAGTCCCAAGTTCCTGGGGAAGGTTGCTGCGGTCGGAAAGGGCCTATTAATATATTAAGTGTCCTTATTCGTGTCTGTGTGTTGTGTGTATGTGTAGCATACATTAATATGTAAAATGTGTGTGTTGTTTGCATGTACATGTTGCATACGTTGATAAGTCAACCTTCCTTATTCGTGTGTGTGTGTGTGTGTAAGTACGTGTAGCATGCGTTAACATGTCAAATGTCCTTGTGTGTGCGTGCGCAGGCTGTGCAGTAAGATGGAGGCTCTGCAGGCGGCGGAGAGAGAGCTGGAACAGCAGAGGAAGCAGCAGCACGTCACCGTGGACAAACTCCGGCTTCAGACGCAGAACCTGGAGACAGCACTGAAGACAGAAAGGCACGTGATCACTGAGGAGAGGTGTGCATTTACACACACACACACACACACACACACACACCAGGCCAGAGCAAAGTAGTGCGGTGAAATGTGTGATTCAAAGAGCAAACCCGCTGAGGAAGTAACAACTTCCTGTTCTGATATCTTAACGATCTCCCTACATCTGTCTGTCTGTCTGTTTCTCTCTCCCTTATCACATTCCCTCTATCTCTCTCTCCTTCTGCCCCCCATCCCACCAATCTCTCTCTCTCTGTCTGTCTGTCTCTCCCTCTGTTGCTCTATTCTGTTCTGTTACAGGAAAAAACTGACCCAGTTGCAGCACGCATACACGTGTCTGTTCAGAGACTATGACTCCAAGCTGAAGAACGAGACTCAGGTAAACGCAGACGTACTCGTTATAGTTTACAGCCCGGGTGGTTTTTTTACGTAAGTAAGCGCGCTGACTTAAGTGCTGCCCGTGTGTGCGTGCGTGCGTGCGTTTGTGTGTGCTGCAGGGCGGGGACCTGTGCAGCAGGCTGGAGGAGGCCGAGCGGGCTCTGGTCATGAAACAGGACCTGATTGACAAACTCAAGGAGGAGGTGGAGCAACAGAGGGGCTCCCTGGAGACTGTGCCTGTTCTCACCGCACAGGTACACAAACACACACACATACTCTTACAAACACACTTGCACTCTCACACACACACACTCTCATACACATGCTCTTATAAACACACTCTCTCTCTCACACACACACACACACACACACTCTTACACACACGCTCTTACCTACACACACTCTCACACTCACACAAATTCTCATACACATGTTCTTACACACACACAGACACACACAATCTCTCCTGTCTCTCTCACACACACACTTTTACACACGCACTCTCACTAACACATTAACAGACACATTTACACCCATTCTCACACAATCTCTCTCACTAACACACACACTCTTACTTACATACTCTCACACACAACGTTGTTGTGCAGCCATGCAAAACCAAACACTCACCTGATCTGTCATTTTGTGTGTGTGTGCAGGCAGAGATATACAAAGCAGATTTCCTGGCGGAACGTGAGGCTCGGGAGAAGCTGCACCAGAGGAAGGAGGAGCTACAGGATCAGCTGTCACAGGCCCTGGCCGAGATTGACAGGCTCAAAAAGGAAGGAACCTCACGGTAAGCAACCCCGCCCAACCCAGTTTCACCTTCTCTACAACCCAGTTAAACCTTTTCTACAACCCAGTTACACCTTCTCTACAACCCAGTTAAACCTTTTCTACAACCCAGTTACACCATCTCTACTGCTACAACCCAGTTAAACCTTCACTGCCATGAGCTTGAATGCATAAGCATAGCAAAGTTTGTTAAATGTTTTGCGGGAAATTAGAGGTCTAACCTCATCGAATACTTCGACAATTGGTCTTGTTTTGGCCCTAACTCTTCACGCATTTTAAAGTGCTGTGTGTGTGTGTGTGTGTCAGGGCGCGCATCGAGGAGATGCAGCAAAGACACATGGAGGATTTCCGATCACCACGGCAACCCCTCATTCCCCCTCAACAAGGTATGGAAACAGACACGCACGCACACACGCATACACACACACACGGCACACACAAACGCACACGAACACACACTGAGCACACACACCATCTAAACTCACTCTTCCTGCTAACAAGTACACTATCACACACTTTATTATCAACCGTGGAATATTTTCTCTCTCTCTCAGGTGTGTTTCCGGGGGCAGCGTTCAACACAGCCCCTCCCCCATCCTCGTTCCGTAGTGTGGCTCTGGTCCCTGGTGGGGCGAGCGCTGTAGCTGGCACCGAGGAGCTGCCCGATTTCCGCTGCCCAAAGTGCCAGTACCAGGCGCCTGACATGGACACACTGCAGATTCACGTCATGGACTGTATACAATAACACACACACACACACAGACATCATACAGTGTCCAAAATGGCTGCCAGGAGATTTTTTCTAAGGACCCCACTTTTGGTGAATATGTGACACAAGCATACACAGAGATCTAGAAATGTACACACATACACACACATAAATAATAGTCACAGAAGCACACACAGGTCAATTTACAATCCCCGGGCAGAATCGAGACAAGCAGCAATCCTATTGAAATAACAAGGACATCAAGGAATCTACCAAACAGGAGGGAAAAAGAAAGAAGGAATAAATAGTCAGCATGATAACGTTATTGTCATAGAGCTGCTCAACATGTTGGTCTTTTTAAAGTAGTTTTTCCATTGGTTAGCCATTACTCCTCATTCTTTAATTTCCCCTTCTACCTCTTCCTACCTTTTAATCCATTCCTCTCTTTCACCGCCACACCTGTTTTCTAGCTCTTTTTCCCTTCCCTCTGCTCCCCCCATCGCAGATGGTGATTTGGTGCATGTGTGAATGTGTCAATAATCTGAATACTTACATTATCCTTATCTCTTACCTCAAGTGTTGTCCTCTTCCATTTGTAACCTAGCCATCGCGCCATACGACCCTAACTTTTTCCGGAACCTCAACTCTGTCGTTCATAACTTGTGTATCTATCAGAATGTAAGCACATTGAGATTCCACGAGAGTTTGTGTGAATATTGTCTATAATTATAGAATATTTCGTGCAAAATAATATGTTTTAAATTGCTGTAATTGAGATTTACGAATAAATATCAATATCTCATGGATAGTATGGCGTTTGAATATTATAGTGCTTTGGCGAGTATAGCCTATGGTGCTGACGCTAAATGAAACATTGTACTACCGCGTTGTTACGCAAGAGGGCGACGGCAACACAAAGGACCTGGTACTGGGTGGAGCCATTCGCCATCGTGGGGGAGTTGGAGGATTCCGTTATACAAATCCTTAATCTTCGATAAACAGTTAAACGTCCGTTGGCTATAAAAAATTGTTAAACAAAATGTTGAGTGAAAAAAATTGAATTAATCTTGCATTTTCTAAGATTTTTTTTATTTCTAATTTGGGAAAGGACAGGCAGTTAATGACGTCATATAACAACGCTTCCTCCCTCTCTGTCTGCCAGCGCGCACTCCACGACAAGAGCCTTTCATTCACTGTTTTGTTTGCCCATTATTGCATTATTGGGCTATTCATTTGAGAGGTGTCCGTTTGAAGTCCGTCGTCAGACCGACATGTCAGGTTCAACTTCCCCAACCCCTCCGGCCGAAGCAGTAGGGCTAGAGGGATCTACTCCACCGGGTTACAAACCGTTCAAACCCGAAGACCATGGCCTTGATCGTGGGTTCCGTCTCACAGCTTTCTCTGACTTGAAGGGATGAGGCTGCAAGGTCCCACAGGAGGCTCTGCTCAAACTCCTGTCGGGATTGGAGCCGGACGGGTCCGCCGATCCAGGGGAGGCCGGTGACCAAGCTTCGGAGTTCGTTCAACAAATTGCCCCTACCAACACTGGCCCTCGTTTAGGTAACGTCACTCATGCACGCGGAAAACAAATTGCTTATTGGATTCGTTATACTTAGCGTTACCTGCTATCTACTTATTAATCACCGTAGAGTAGACAGCTTGCTACCTCTAATAAATAGATTGTATTTTTCATTAAACGTGTGTGATATGAATGAAGGAAGCTAACTAACCTAGCATTGCTACAGACCAATCTTTAGAGACGGCATGGGATAGATGCGTTGCATGTCGTTGTTTAGGTTTAACCAAATAAGCTTCTCTTAAACATTTTTCACTGCTAAGTTAAATAGACAGCCATAATCAATCCGTCAGGATAAGTTATTATTTCCCCAACGTTCTACCAACAGCGCTTAACCACCTGTTATAAGGTTAATGAGTAACTTCATAGTCACTGTTGTTGCAATCCTGTTCGAAACACTGACTCGGCAATTTTACCAGGTCATGTTAGAACGGCGTGAATGTAGTGTAAAATGTATGAATATTGCATTATCTCATTGCTTTTGTTGTTTAAATTGTCGCAGGTATAGGCATGGATTCTTGTGTGATACCGCTCAGACACGGAGGGCTGTCATTGGTCCAGACAACAGACTTTTTTTACCCATTGGTGGAGGATCCCTACATGATGGTGAGTAGTATTGACAAACTTTGACCTTTCACCCCCACCGTCAGGCATTGACGCCTAAACGTTCATGTGCGGTAGCACCAGGGTTAAGTCGAGTCGAGTCTGGTATTTTCTAATGTGACTTTTCCCCTGCTCCCTCCACTTTCGACCTTTGTCCCAAATTCAAAGTCCTATCATTCTATTAATTTAGGCCTGGTTTCCCAGACATGGATGAAGCCAAGTCCTAGACTAAAAAAACATTTTCAATGAAGAATCTCAATTGAGTGAGATTTAGTTTAGGACTAGGTTTAATCTATGTCCAGGAAACTGGCCCGTAGTGTATGATAAGAAATTAGAGGTTTCTCAACTCATACGCTTATCAAAGCCAGGGACATTTAAAGATCATTTAAAGAGAGGTACCAAGAGGCCAATAAACAATACACTACAAATTCTAACCACATCCACCTATTAAGAGTATCAGCTGGGTTTGTGTATATAAATCCTATTGTAGTTGGGTTTTTTTTTTTTGCATCCAAAGGAAGTAATTACCAAAGCATTCATTCTGTGTCTTCTAACAGGGCAGGATAGCGTGTGCCAACGTCCTCAGTGATCTTTATGCCATGGGCATCACAGAGTGTGACAACATGCTGATGCTGCTCAGTATCAGCCAGAAGATGAACGAAAAGGTAGTGTTAACGTGTGTGTGCTTGTGTGTGTGTGTTTGTTATTAACCTTTGTAAATCCACCAAATCCCTTTCATCCTTTAAACAATTAAGTGTGACACAATACAACAATGCTTGAATGTGTTGGAATGTGTGTTAGTCGGTTGGAATTCCATTCAGAACATAGTCTGTCTGACCTGCATAGCAAGCTAGATCCTAAGTGTCAGAAGTCCATTAAACATTATGTGTGGAGAACGCGTGTCTCTTTGCTTGATATGTGTGTATTCTTTTTCCTCCAGGAGCGCGAGCGTGCGATGCCGCTGATGATTAGGGGTTTCCGTGACGCTGCAGAAGAAGGCGGGACTTCGGTGACGGGCGGTCAAACGGTTGTCAACCCCTGGATCATCATCGGGGGCGTAGCCTCTGTTGTCTGCCAACCGAATGAGTTTATCATGTGAGGGGACAGTGACTGAGACTACTACAGTACACTGAGACAACACTAATTCCATCATCAAATCAAATGAATTTGTAACGCACATTTCATACACACAGGCAATTCAATGTGCATTACACAAGGCACGCAAAAAACAATAAAGAAAAATAAAATAAATAAATAAATATTTGAATTTAGAGAAACAGAATTGTTAAGAAGGATCACATTGAAACCAAATGCACTGTCACTGTCGTGACTCTGTCACATGATCTTTCAGCAATTTTATTCAATCTAAATGTAAATAGAACTGTCGTAACACGAGAACTCAAAATATACCCAGAAGCCTCATGACATTCATTTAGGAACATGCTTGGGATGGAGTATAAATGTATTTCCTTATAAATTCAGAGGAATGGATTCATTATGCCCTTTAGAGAGTGTGCAAGTCTAAATATCCCCTGTAGTGGATTTGGAGTGCCACCCAATGTTGTCAATTCAGCATCTTGCTTGGTGAGGCTAGGGTAACAAAGGTTCAGAAAACTAGTTTTTTTAAATGGCAGTACAACAGTGTTCAACTACCTTACATAGTTTTATGTGTGTGTGTGTGTGTGTGTGTGTGTGTGTTGTGTGTGTGTTGCAGGCCGGACAGCGCAGTACCAGGTGATGTCCTCGTTCTAACCAAACCCCTGGGAACACAGGTGGCAGTCAACGCCCACCAATGGCTGGACCAGGTTAGCCAACCAATCCAACACAGCTTTAATCACACCCGTCAGTCTTAATTGGTTGAAATTGCGTGTTTAAGTCCTGTTAGTGTTAATCACAAGTTCACCGATGCGGTCCATTTATGTGCGTGTCATCTTTCAAATTTTTCCCCTCTTATTTTCCTGGCTATGCATCCCTTTAATTTTTGTCTCTATCTACTCATCTCACTTCTCTGTCTGTTCTTCCCTCCATCCTACTCTTCACCAGCCGGACAGGTGGAACAAGATCAAGTTGGTGGTCAGCAAAGAGGAAGTAAAGGAAGCCTATCAGGAAGCTATGTTCTCCATGGCAACGCTTAACCGTACCGGTAAACAAAATAGAGTTGTCCCGTCGCTTTGATGATCAACAAACATTACATTTAGAAAGGACTTAGCCAAATCTAAACATAACATATGAGAAAGCAGTGTCTTTGAGCTTAATTTAGGGGTGTATCGACCAAGGTCATGAACTGTTTATGAATTTTTATTTTTTTTTGTGCAGCGGCATCTCTAATGCATAGGTTCCAAGCACACGCGGCAACAGACGTGACCGGGTTTGGGTTGCTAGGGCACGCCAACAACCTGGCGGCGCAGCAACGGAGCGAGGTGGCCTTTGTCATCCACAACTTGCCCATCCTGGCCAAGATGGCCGCTGTCAGCAAAGCCTGTGGAAACATCTTCAACCTACTCCAGGGCACGTCAGCCGAAACCTCTGGTAGGTGTTCACACGCATGCACCTGTAAAATATCTTCAAAGATTGGCCATGGGAAAAGATCGCTAGAATACACATTATGTCTTATCCGTAGTTGATTCATTTATTTAAGGGAAATTACTCCAAACAGCAGTATAATGATTATGACAGTCATGTTTTTGATTTTGAGCATGTTGATTTTACCATTAAATTGTTATTTCATATTAGATATAAGATGACATTATACTCTCAAATGTTATGAGCATCTTGCACAACAGCGCCACCTGGTGGGGCACTGGCCCTAATGTAAAACCACCACTGCTCTCACGCTATACTGCTGTACTCTCTCTTTAGGAGGTCTGCTGGTGTGTCTGCCCAGGGAACAAGCCGCCAAGTTCTGTGCCGAGATGAAAAATCAGGGGTCAGGCTTCGGGGGCCAAGGGTCGGCGTGCGGAGCCTGGATCATAGGCATTGTGGAGAAGGGCGATCGCCGCGCCCGCATCATCGACAAGCCACGCATCATCGAGGTGCCGTCACGGGGGAGCCAAGCAGCCAATCAGGACAACAGCTCCACTAGCCCCTCCCCGAGTCCGACTCTGTCATAGACACTACTGCCTTCCTGCTTCCACGCTCTGGTGGTGTGTGCGTTCGCGCGCTTGCGGTCCATCTCGTCTCCCTGTTCAGCCGACAGGCTGAGAGCAACAGACCAAAATCCTCTTTCACCGGTGGGAGAGGAAATGGACAGCATGCTAACCTTCCCCCTTTAAGTCTCCTCCTGCTTTTACTCCTTTACTTCCAAATTGCCTTGACCCCCCTCACCCCATCCCCTTTTTTCCTTGTTCATATCATGCTGCTTCAATTGAGATCGACTGTTGGTTGAATGTAAAAAGAAAAGGCATTCCTAAAAGTTCCCAGTCAAGCAGTGATTGGACGTGTTTGAGTGAGTCTGTGTTTGTATTATTCCAAGGTTTTAGGGTGTTTTTGTAGGAGTCCAGCTTCAAAGGTGATGGATAGAGTTTTATGATGTCCAATATTGGATACTAGTTGGATAATTGGTCTGTCAATCATTGTACCTAGCTTTTCCCATGTTTCAGAGGTAGGCTTGAGCAGCTTCCTCTGGACCAATAGGACGAAGTCTAGAGTATCTGTCAGCCGACTGACCGATCAGCACCAAGTCCCTCCCTCCTTCCTGTTCATGAAGCTCTGCCTTCCAAAGCCCTGCCAATGGGAGCAGGCAGAGTGGATGTTTGCCTCTGGAAGAAGGCAGGCCTTGTGTGCTTACTGGTCTTAAGCTGTTTTTGTGTAGATTCCTGCCTTTCACAATCAATAAAGTCATCAACCCATACCACTTGCTCACCTGTCGGTGCTTATTGGAAGTAGATCAAATATTTTAATGGTGTAACAATTGGACAATTTATTTCATGGTGCCGGTGATACTTACATGTACCAATCAAATGCATTTGCTACACCAACTGTTAAGTAATGTTGGATTTAGTGACTTTGGACTAGCTCACATCTTGAACGCCTGTAAAACACAGAAATAGCTTGCACCGATACATATATATATCAATATGTTAGCGATATGGACAAGGAGCGGCTCATGTTGGCTTTTCCAGAAGTAACCATTATTTGTATTTTTTCCTTCATGCATCTTCTGTGCCAAGATGGTCGACATTCATATATGTTAATCATCGCAAATGTATTTACAATACTGCAGTACACACGGTATGGAAAATAAATTTAAATTTAAAATACGAGTAGGAAACACCAATGTGGCACTTCTGCAAGAGCACTACTTGGGTTATCTCCCAGTATAACTAACTCGTGCTTCTGCCAATCGATGCTGGCCACTAGTAAGGCCATACTTACTTATCCTTCCATTATGATGAACTGGCAAAGTGCAAGTAAAAAGTATTTGACTTTGAACTTGTGGACAGGCCCGCTTTGTATATCATAGACTAAACAGGGTTGCTCAGTTTCTCCTTAAACTAATTAAGCACTGCACACTGAGAATGTTCTACCGCTTTGGTTAGTCATCGGACTTGTCTCTTATTTGATATCTACGAATGACAACAATCAACCAGGTGATGGCGCTATAATATTACCGAGGACTTTATCGACACGACTCAGTTAAAAAATATACATATCAGAAGAAGACGAAGGAAAGCCGGGAAGGTAAATAAACGTTGTCATTGCTGCTACTCTTTCAAAGTATCTGAGAATGTCGTTTTACATTATTAATTGTTTTGTGAAACACTCAAATTGACTAAGCAGGATCTAGTTTCACTGCTGCTTCCAGTAAATACTTAACGTTTCGTAACCAACTGTCCTGAAAGCTGATTCTTGGCACTAGTGTTTGTTGATTTGCTAGCTACAGTTTCACACACAGTACAGTACTGACATATCAAACTTACCAACGTTAACCTAACGTTATCTAATGTAACATGTTTAGTTGAGATAACGTCAGAGCCCTTTAACGAAGTCAGCAGTGACATGGAATCGTGGGTGACTAGGGGCGTTTGGGTTTAAGCCACAGAGATAGCTCTATATATCTCTATAGTCCTCCATATGTATCTCCATAGAGTTTAAGCATACAGGGGAGCCCAGAGCTTTCCAAAACAGCGCCGACTGCCGGCTACTTAAAGGTGCAGTATGTACGTTTAAATTTCTAGCAATAAGTTAAAAAAAATATGTTTTTTTTTACGTATATTACATACCTCCTGGAGGATATCATTAAACCAAACGCTCAGAGAGAAAGTGCGCTATATTTGAGCGCCCTGGGCCCTGTATTCAGCTTTTAAAAAATCTAGGGATGCCCGCCTATCCCCAACCAATCGGGAGTTTTTTGCAAGGAGTAAGGGCTACCTGCCTGTCCATCACCTCACAAAGGGATCGTTCACCCATTGTTAAATGTTTCTTTTTTTCCCACTGCTGCATTTTATACATAGTAGGCTAGTATCGTCATTTAGCGTTTTGCAATCATACAGCAGTGTCACACCATTTGGGAAAATGACTATATTGTAAAATAGAGGCATTGTGGTGTACAGTAAATTAACTATTTAAATACTGGTGTTCCGAAAGATAAGGGAATTTCTCTAAATTGTCCAGTAGTTTGATTGCGGCTTTAAAAGGTGCAAGAGAATGTTCCTGCCCATACTGCCCAATACTCCCCATGATCCAAGCGTACGCAGAATGAATAGACTTTACTGTTTTATCTTATCCAACTGACTTTGTTGGAATTAGTGGTTTAACCATTTATTGGTTGCAAGAAACTCATTCAGGCTAGCAAGGACACCTGACAGATACAAGATTCTGTGTCTATTCAACTAGCTTCACAGCTTGTCCTAAATATATCTCAGGCCAGAGCTATGTTTTTAGTTCTGTACGTGCATGCGTGTGTGTGTTTCTGTTTTTGTCCTCTAGGTGTCCACGATGCCTTACCTGTGTAACGAGGAGACGGTGAAAGAACTAAAGAAGACTCTCTCCAATCCCAACGTCCTGTCAGACCAGCTACGCTACAGAAACACCATCCTCAAAGTCATACGGTAACCCCACAACGAAAATCCAATGCTAAATAAAAGATAAATAATCATGTTTTAGCTTTGCACTTACAAAAAATGTTGTACATTCCAAAATAAAAATGAAAGAATGAATGAATGACTTAATCAAATACGTAAATAAATAAAATCATCCTCTTTTCCCGGCAGTGTTTAAAACACTTTTTTCCCCTACTTTTCCTCCACCAGGGTTATGTCTCAGGGGTTAGACGTGTCATGTCTGTTCAGCGAGATGGTCAAAGCATGTGCAACAGTGGACGTGGTCCAGAAGAAACTGGTCTATGTCTTCTTGTGTTCCTACGCCAGCCTCAACCCAGAGCTCTCTCTGTTGGTCATCAACACGCTGAGGAAAGACTGCCAGGACCCCAACCCTATGGTCCGCAGCCTGGCGCTACGCAACATGACCAACCTCAGGTGAACAGAGAGAGCACGCACACACACACACACACTCAAACGTACTTTACGGTAAGACTACGTTATGGTCAGACCTATGGTATGATCTGCAACCTAGCATTACGCAAAATAACTCACCAATCATACAGTCTTGATTTAAAAAATGATGTCATGTTCAGTTGATTTGCACAACATCTCCGATACACATATTGTGTGTGTGTGTGTGTGTGTGTGTGTGTGCGTGTGCGCGTGTGCGCGTGCACGCGCGCTGCAGGTTGCCCAGCCTACTGGAGTACGTGGAGCAGCCCCTGACAGCAGGTCTGAGGGACAGAGCAGCGTGTGTCAGGAGGGTGGCCGTACTGGGTTGGGCCAAGCTCCACAACCTACAGGCCAGCCCTGACATAGGTAGAAACTGCACTAACCTATCCAAACTACACAAACCTGTCCAAGGTCCACAAGCTGCAGGCCAGCCCTGACATAGGTAGAAACTACATTAACCTGTCCAAACTACACAAACCTGTCCAAGCTGCTCAAACCTGCCCAAACTCCACAAGCTGTCCTTCATCATGGCGGGGTGCCGACATAGGTATGTACTACACAAGCTGCAGTCCAGCACTGACGTAGGTAGACACTACACAACAAGGTCAAGCTCCACAAGCTGCAGTCCAGCGCTGACATAGGTAGACACTACACAACAAGGCCAAGCTCCACAACCTGCAGTATGAGGCCATGCTCACCACTGTTAGTCATCACTTATGGCCCTTATGGTAGTCTCTCTCCTGCTAGACAAAGGGAAAAAAAGACAGACATATTTGACAAACATCAGTTATTGATTTGGGCTGCGTGTTTGTGTGTGTGCGTTTGCCTGTGTGTGTGTGTGTGTGTGTGTCTGTGTGTGATTGTGCGTGCGAGCTCTAGACGGTGCAGTGGTTAACGAGCTTTACAGCCTCCTGAGAGACCAGGACCCCGTTGTCATGGTGAACTGTCTGAGGGCCCTGGACGAGATCCTCAAGGAGGAGTGTGGGGTGGCCATCAACAAACCCATCGCACACCACCTCCTCAACAGGTAGTGTGTGTGTGTGTGTGCGTGCGTGCATGCGTGTCGTGGTGTGTGTATATGTTGTTGTAATGGGTGTGTGTGTATCTGTTGTGTTTCTCAGACTGAAGGAGTGTGACGTGTGGGGACAAAGTGAGGTGCTGAGGGTCCTCCAGCGATACACCCCCCAGTCGGAGGACGAACTCTTTGACATCCTGTCCCTGCTCGACCCCTTCCTCCTCAGCCCTCACCCGCCCGTCATGGCGGCCACGCTGAGCCTCTTCCTCGGCCTGTGTGCCTCGCTGCCCGCCGTGTGCACCTCGGCACTGGAGCGCGTGCGGGGCCCCCTGCTGGCCGCCTCCGGGAGTGCCTCGCGGGAGATGAGGTTCGCGGCCCTCTGTCACGTTCAGGTGAACGACGGTTACAGGGTCTGTTGATGTGGAAAAGGGGGTTGGTTGAAAGGTACAATAAAACTGTGTGTGTGTGTGTGTTAGTGGGGGTCCTGAAATGTATGTGAGTGTGTAAGGAGGATTTCGAGTGAGAGTGAGGTTTAGAACATACTAAAATGCCTCTCAGTGGATGAGGTTATTGATTCACTGCAGATCGGGAGAATGCAAATATACCAATATGTAAAACGATAGCAAATGATCTGTATTTGCACACCCTTTGCATGCCTGCATGTATTTGTTTATAGCGTGACATCAAACAATGTTTCTATATCAAGGACCGGTTAGCCCTGGGTTCAATAAAATGTATTTATTATACATTAATTATAATTAAACATGAATCTCGGTTTTGAAGGATGGTTTCCATTGTGTTGCAGCTGCTGCTGCGTTCTCTTCCTGGTCTGGTGGGGGCGCACTACAAGCGCTTCTTCTGTGGTTATGCGGAGCCCGCATACGTCAAGCAGAGAAAGATGCAGGTGCTTCCTGGTTTCATGGGTCATTGTGTGTGCTCTCACAAACATCCCTTCCTGGCACCCTCTTCGTTTCCGTGCTGTTTGATTTATACCATTGATAAGGATCTGACTTTACCTGAAATGAAACCTCTGTCGTTTCACCGTGACTCACTCTCCGAGTTTAAAGTTAGATGTGGGTTACGTGTGAAGTGTTTTCTCTCTGGGAATGTTTAATAGCTTCTAGCCTCTTAGGGTGCCATGTCCCGTCCTGTTATTTAAAGAACAATGTACTCTCTGTGGCCCTCTCGGCAAAGTTCTGGGAAACGTAGTAGCTGCCAATAAGGTAGACAGTAGTACGGGGTAGCAGGAAGTTATTTGGTTGTAGTCCCTCCTTGAAGAGATCAGAAGTGTTTGTTAAACTTCCCACACATCACCCATACACACTTTACCTGTTCATGTCCGGCCCTTTTCCAGATCTACCAGACAAGATACAAACACATGGTACTTGAAACTAACCTGCGTGTACGTGTGTGTGCGTGTGTGTGCGCGTAGGTTCTGGTGGAGTTGGTGAACGATGAGAATGTGACTCTGGTCATGGACGAGCTGAGGGGATACTGCACCGACGTGAATACTGACACTGCTCAAGCTGCTATCTCTGCTATAGGTACACACACACACACACACACAGCTCAAACTGGTATCTTTGCTATACTTAGATAAACACACATGCTGACACTGCTCAGGCAGATATCTCCGCAATAGGTAGATTGTAACAAACACCGCTGTGTGTGTGTGTGAGAACAGGACGTATTGGGCGGAGTTACAGTGACCAGTGTCTTGAGATCCTCACTGGACTTCTGGGTCTCAAACAGGAGCACATTACCTCAGGTACAACACCAAAACACACACACACAAACACATGTCAATATCACACAGACACACACACACACACATATGTCACAAACACACAGACTCACGCAAATATCTCACAGTACACTGATTGACCAAAGGTCCTTTTGGTTTCAATACAATAACTGTTTTATTTTTTAAATGAGCAAGTAGTGGCTCATTGGAAATATAATACTCTCTCTCTCTCTCTCTCTCTCTCTGTGTGTGTCTCTCTTTCTCTCTGTATCTCTCTCTCTCTCTCTCGTTGTATCTCTCTGTATCTCTGTCTCTCTCTCTCTCTCTGTGTGTGTCTCTCACTCTTTCTCTCTATGCCTCTCTATTTCTCTCTCTCTCTCTCCCTCTGTATCGCCCTCTATCTCTGTATCATGTTGTAGCGGTGGTGCGGACGCTGCGAGACTTGGTGTGGGTATGTCCACAGTGCAGTGATGCTGTGTGCCGAGCCCTGGAGGGCTGTGAGGATACTCTACAGGATAGCCAGGTTACACAAGCTGGACCACTCTCTCTCTGTGTCTCCTGTCTGTCCGTCTGTCCGTCCGTCGTTCTGTCTGTCTCTCACTCTCTGTTTCTCTCCCCCCTTCGCTCTGTCTCTCCTATTCTCCTCTCTTTAATTCTCTCTCTATCATTCTATCTTTCTCTCTCCCTCCCATCTTTCTCTCCCTCCCTCTTTCCTTCTCCCTGTCTCCCCTTCTTTGTTCTTCTCTACAACTTTTCATCTCTCTGTTGGAAATTGTACTTGTGTTCCTCTCTCCCTCCTTCGCTCTCTCTCTTCCACAATACCACATTCTGCTCCCCAGCTCCCTCCCTCCCTTTTCACCAGCCCTCCCTCTCTGCCCCTCCCTCCCTTCTCTGCCCCCTTTCCCTCTCTCTCCCTCCGTCTATCCACAGGGCAGACAGGCCTTGCTGTGGCTGCTGGGTGTGTATGGTGAGCATGTTTCCAGTGCCCCCTACGTGCTGGAGGGCTTCATCGATGGCGTGCGGGCCGAGGTGTCTCTTGGCGTCAGGGCGGAGCTGCTGACGGCCAGCTTAAGGCTCTTCCTCTCCCGGCCCGCAGAGACACAGGACATGCTGGGACGACTGCTGCACTACTGTATAGGTGTGTGTGTGTGTGTGTGTGTGTGTGTGTGTGGTCTTAGAGTTCTTGCTTGGTCAGTTCGAGGAATGACTTGATATGAATGATTCACTTAGAGAGGGTTGGGTTAGAGTTAGAGTTAGCGTTAGTGTGTGTGTGTGTGTGTGTGTGTGTGGCGGCAGGGGGGGGTTGTTAGTCTTATTGCTCTCTGTCACACTGAGAGATAGCTGAGCAGAGAACTGTGCCCCCTTCTGTGCCTTTTTAAAGGTTTTACAGAGAAAGCAGAGGTTTGTTGTTTCGTGCAGGGAGGAAGACGTTTTCGTTTCCCTTTTTGTTCCAGAGGAAGAGACTGACATGTGTGTCAGAGACCAGGCTCTGCTCTACTACCGCCTGTTGCATTGTGGGACAGAGGAGACGCGCAAGGTCCTCCAGGGTCGGTGGTCAGACCCTTCGCTGGGGGTCCTGATTGGACGGCCGGCCGAACCTATCAGCCAATGGGCGAGCTGCTTCGACACGCTGGAGCCTCTGATGCAGAAGGCTGCCACACCCGAGTCGTCCAGCAAGAGGAGCCCTGAGAAGAGGAGCCCACGCTGCTTCAGCCCCGTCCACGACCTCCAACCTTTGACCCCAAGCCGAGCCCAGGACACCCCCACCAGTGAGTGCTCACCATTAGTCTGCTAAGTTTGCCCATCCTGTTTTTCCTTTTCCTTTTACATTTTAACATGACGAGAATTCGCTGCCAGAAAGCATTCTCATTTCTTACACACTGGCCATTATATAACTGTACTTACCTTTCCTCTTTTCCCTCCTTCCGTCTCACGTCCATTCTCTCCCCCCCCCCCCTCCCGAAAGGTAAAAGTGTCTCTGCCAGTTCCACCGCTGCCGGTCTGCTTCCGGTCCCCAGCCAATCAGCCTTCAGCCTGTCTCTGTCTCCAGCTCTGGGCCCCGAGGAGTTTGAGCGGCTGTGGCTGGGACGGGGCGCCGAGGAAGAGGACGAAGAGGAGGAGGAGGTGGTGACGGTGCGGGAGTGCGTGGCCTGTCCAGCTCCGCGCTGCTCCTCCCACAGCCTCCAGGCGGCGCTGCAGCTGGTCAACATTCAGACCCTGGCCGTCACCCCACCACACACACTCCCCTGGCGGGTGTACCTGTACACACACACGGCCTCCGTCCAGCCCTCCAAGGACGGCCCCGGGTCACCGGTGCTGGGCGAGCTGTCGTACGGCGGGGAGCACCCGAAAGAAGAGACGCTCGGCGTGGATGAAGAGAACGAAGAAGACGAGAGGGGGAAAGAGGGCGGAAAAGAAGCGACGGAGGATAGCGACATGGAGCGCGACAGAGGGAGGGCGATGGAGAGAGGGGGCGTGATGGTGACTCTGAGGCAGCGTGCGGGGAGCGTCGAAGCCCTACGTGTGTGTCTGGGGATTCTCGTCACTGTACTCATCACCTTGTCTTCAGAGAGAGATTAAAAAAATGCTAACTCACCTTAGAATCTGTCCAAATGGCTGGTTGGCATGTCTATCAGTTATATCAGTTAAATAAATGAATAAAGAGCAGAAAAATCTGTCACTTTGTTAGAACTCTGACTTTGTTTGGCTGCCAACACTGATGCAGGTGTGACAGGATTTGAGGGTTGCAATGTCTTTGTTTCGTTTCTATCATTCCAGACTAAAATGGCACGCACAGACCAATACTAATTTTGGAATCTGAGATCTAAGCTGCTATTAGAGAACCGTTGTATTTTATGTGTATTTATATATATTTGTTAGAGCAGTAATCTTGAACGAATCTTTAAAATGAGGAGTAACGAGTAGTCTCGGAGAGTGATTCGTTCATTTTGGTCGCACATGCGCAACAGCAGTTGTGTTCAAGTCATTCGTTCATTTTGTTCAGCACATAATATAGGAAACAGAAATGAATAGTTCACCAATTTTCACGCGACAGCCACATAGGCTCAGTATAGCAAAGAGAAAAGAGTATGCTACTTCTCCCACGAGCGTTGAAGTGGCAAAGACACCCCGAAAATCTAATTGAATAAAATGATGCGGCAGGCTAGTCCATTTTGCTAAAATTGCATTGCAGCAACTCAAAATGGTACTCAGTACTGTGTATTGCCCCCACGTGCATGTGTGCATGCCTGACAACGTATGAAGTGCAACCTGGCGGCGTCGGATGGACCGGAACATAATGTCCCAGAAGTGTTCTATTGGATTTAGGTCAGGCGAGTGTGGGGGCCAGTCAATAGTATCAATTCCTTCATCCTCCAGGAACTGCCTGCATACTCTCGCCACATGAGGCCGGGCATTGTCGTGCACCAGGAGGAACCCGTGACCCACTGCTCCAGCGTAGGGTCTGACAATGGGTCCAAGGATTTCATTCCGATACCTCATGGCAGTCAGGGTGCCGTTGTCTATCCTGTAGAGGTCTGTGCGTCCTTCCATGGATATGCCTCCCCAGACCATCACGGACCCACCACCAAACCGGTCATGCTGAACGATGTTACAGGCAGCATAACGTTCTCCACGGCTTCTCCAGACCCTTTCACATCTGTCACATGTGCTCAGGGTGAACCTGCTCTCATCTGTGAAAAGCACAGGGTGGCAGTGGCGGACCTGCCAATTCTGGTGTTCCATGGCAAATGCCAATCGAGCTCCACGGTGCCGGGCAGTGAGTACAGGGCCCACTAGAGGACGTCGGGCCCTCAGGCCACCCACATGAAGTCTGTTTCTGATTGTTTGGTTAGAGACATTCACACTAGTGGCCTGCTGGAGGTCATTTTGTAGGGCTCTGGCAGTGCTCATCCTCTTCCTCCTTGCACAAAGGAGCAGATACCGGTCCTGCTGATGGGTTAAGGACCTACGGCCCTGTCCAGCTCTCCTAGAGTAACTGCCTGTCTCCTGGAATCTCCTCCATGCTTTTGAGACTGTGCTGGGAGACACAGCAAACCTTCTGGCAATGGCACGTATTGATGTGCC
>JAVQIZ010209031.1:0-15281 GCA_036023535.2 Galaxias brevipinnis
GCCAGATTGCCTTCTTCACATAGTGCATCCTGGTGCCATCTCTTCCCCAGGCAAACGATGTACACGTACCCGGTCATCCACATGATCTAAAAGAAAACATGATTCATCAGACCAGGCCACCATCTTCAATTGATCCATGATCCACTTCTGACGCTCACGTGCCCAGTCGCTCAGATCCTTACGCTTGCCCATTTTTCCTGCTTCCAACACATCAACTTCATGAACTGAGTGCTCACATACTGCCTAATATATTCCATTCCTTGACAGGTGCCAAGGCCAAACTCAAATACAAAGATAGACTTGAACAGGAATTCAGCACCATGAACACCAAACCACTCTTTCAAAAAGTAAAAACACTCACAGGATACGATTCAGAACCCAATTAGTGCAATAACAGACTAACTCATTTTCTGAAGCACTAAACACCTTCTACACACGGTTTGACACTATCAACTGCTCAAAGGAATGCGAGGTATTACTGGATACCATACTGAGCCAGCACACCCTACCCCCTTTACAGTGGAGGACATGCGCCAGCAGCCGAACCGGTGTAAACCAGGTCCCGGGACCAGAGGGCATCCAGGTTCGGGTACTCAAGGACTGTGCCACAGAACTGTCCCCCTTTTTTCCCATTCCATCTTCTGTCAATCCAACAGAACTGCTTCAGTGCCCACCTTGTGGAAAACATCCACCATCATTCCGGTACCCGAGAAACCCCATCCCTCAGAGCAAAACCACTACCGGCCGGTTGCACTGACCTCAATAGTAATGAAGTGCCTGGAAAAAACTGGTGCTTAATATCATCGCTCCAATTGTCAAACCACAATTGGACTGCCATCAGTTCACCTGTAAAGCTAAATGGGGGGACTGAGGATGCTGTGGCATGCCTCCTTCACTCCCTCCTACACCATCTAGAATCACCAGGTAACTTCACAAGACTTCATCGATTTCAGTTCTGCTTTCAATACCGTCCACCTCCACCAGGTGATCAGGAAACTCCACCACCTCAACATCCCCGCACTGGGTACACTGTTTCCTCAGTGACAGACCACAAACAGTTGAGAGTGGGTTATGTAACATCCTCGACCACCATCGCCAACACTGGAGCTCCTTAAAGTTGTGTACTGAGCCCCTTCCTGTTTACCGTCTACACCAATGACTGTTTTAGATCCTCGCTCATCACTACATATTTCAAATACTTTGATGATACTGTCATATAGACACTCATTAATGACAATAACTCCATTGTAGGCTATTAAAACTCCATCTCCTACTTCACTCAATGGTGCATTAACAACTATTTGCAGCTCAATGTAACAAAAACAAAATAAATGTTAACTAACAACTCCAGCACACACAGCACAGTCCACAACTCCACCTTCAACCCCATCTGTATCAATAATGAAGCGCTGAGATGGTGGAGTGCTTCGAATACCTTGGACTCACCATGGACAATAAACTGAGCTTCGAACAACCATTGACATCCACAAACGCTGCCAACAAAGCCATCACACGCAGCGCATGTATCATTGCACATGACCCCAAAAACCCCTTCAACCCATTCTTTATATTGCTTTCATTAGGTCACAGATACAGGTCTATGGCCTGGAAACGCGCACGCTAAGGCAGGAGTTTTGTTCCTTCTGCCATAGCACTGCTAAACCAGAACCCCCGGTAATTACGTCATGTAGTTTGTTATGTATGGTGTTATATGTGTTATGTATGGTGTAATCTGTGTGTATAGGTCTTTACGAGGCTATGTACAGACTGACAGATCTTTTGTTGTGATTCAGCTAAGCACCCTTGTGCCAGCAAAATATGATGAACCATGTGAGAGGGCACACAGTGGCACACATTCATGTTTGTACCAGGGTAGGTGTAGTGAAGTAACACTAGTAGCCCAATTAAAAAATAATAATAATGTGACAGCTGTATGACAACTTGACATTCTGAATTTAGTTTTACTTAGCTACTCTACCAAACCATATTACCAACAACTAGTGCAAACTCAGTGTTGTGCACAGAGGATTTCTAACTGGCCTTAGTGCCTTAGCAAAAATGAACTAACAAATCTTTATGAACTAATCTTTTAGTGTCTAAATGTAATCAAACTATTAAGACAAATGAATCAAACTTTTACTGACTCATTAAATATTGCTGCTGCAGTGCCAAACAAAACCCGCCAATCTATGCTTTCATATAAACATTCAATTTATATTATCGTGTACCTTCACATACAGCTCCAAGCATCTATAAATAACTTGAGCATGCATATGCCCAGGGGCAATTCCAGGATTTTTTTAAATGAGGTGGCACAGGGGGGGACCAAGAATCAGTCAGGGGGACCCATGGGAAATCAGAACATTTGATCAGATATAAATACAGTGTTGGAAATTGCCTTATAACATCGGGCACGATTTTCAGGCTTCTGTGCAGTGCACTGTGCCCAAATCCAAGTGGTATTGCATGTAAAGTGTCACAGAACAATCGTTTTTTATTGAATGACTGTTTGCATGGATAGGACAACACAAATCCCTTCTACTAAATAAAAAACATCACAAAAGAATTGATTATTTATTTAACTTGCATAAATACAAGTCAGTCACTAACTTCGCCATTAATGTTACGCAAAGGTACATTTGATAGCTATGGTCTGGCCTGATTAAGCGGAATCATTCAATTGAAGCAACTTTAACATACGCAATGAAAACCAATACCTTGTTACTCTGGGGCTTCATTTCTCCCACCACACACCAAAATAACTAATACAAGCAATATGGTATATACCATTCCACATCTTAACATTTCCAACTTTAAAACCTTTTGTGCAAAAGAGGTTGTACCTTTAAAAAAAACAAAACAAAACAAGAATTGATAAATATATTAGAATATAATAGATATTACTTTGTTCTTATTTATTTATTTATAGAGGGTCAGATCCTGTTCTCTAAGGCTGATATTAAACTAGATAGTCAAAAGTGTGTAATGTCAACTCCACTGTCATCCTGCTTTTATGTTCCCTTTCTGTGATATGATTCCCTTTAACATCCTGTACGATAGTCAAAGGGAATAAATAGAAACAAAGTTAAGTCACAGTGTAAATGAATGCGCTGGGATTAGATGGCTTTTTGTGCTGATGCTTTGTTGCTGAAGACTACGTTTGACACAAAATGTCCTTATGCTGCGCCTGGCTGGTTGCCCGGAGGGCAGTTGTGTCTTCTGTGATTAGTCAAAAGTGAAAAATGCAATTAAAATGGCAGGTAGCTGCTTCTTGCTATTAGGACAGCTGAAAAGAGATGTGTGGTGTGGCAGGCTGCAACTAAGTGACTGCAGCAGTCATGTCCCCAGAGACTCAGGCAGTACTTCTGGGGGACTTAACTGTGTTTATCTCGAATTGGGGCTGTGGCTTACCTGCCACTTAATTGACTAGTCAGTTGCTTGCTTAAAGGCTTGGCGAAAAAAAGATGTGCTCTACATTCCAGATTTGACCGGTGGATTTGCAAAGAACTATAAACATATAAACATGTATTCAATTTGAAAGGTTTTTAAGGTTAGTTTCAGTCACAGATTAAATATATAATTCAATCAATTTTACATATATGTATTCAAAACCAATGTGATGCTCAGTTTAAATAGGGTTTGCGATACCCAGGTCAGCTTATGTGTCTCAAGGACATGTGTAAAATGAAATGCCCCAAGAACAAGAGTAAAAAGAAAAAAATAAGCAAAAAGAGTTATGTAATGCCCTGTTCTTTCTTTTCCAATATGGGTTCTCGCAGACAACAATACCAAAACAGTGCCACTTAACCTTTTTCACTCACTGATCCTTTTGCTAATAATGCTGTCAAATACTTTTTGTGCTGATATGCAACTTCTCTGTAGTTTTACTTCTAAGCTAAATTAACATTTCAAACACACAACAATCTTATTTGCCAAAGCCTTCCTCATTAGGCCTCTGCCGCTAAGAAGTTATTTCATTTGCATAGCTAGGTTGCACTGAGCTGCCACTCCTTGCTGTTGCTACTCACTTCTAATATGTCGTAATTAGAATATCATTAGATTCAGCATTAGGTTGAAAGATGGGCTATCTTTGTCTATGTGGGTCTCCAGGGGAGTTTCTCTCAGAGCACGGAAATTCATGGGGGTTGCCGCTGGCCTGTCTAAATGATCAGGAATGGACTTGGATCGCTCAGATTTATTGTTTTGATGGGGCCCATCAGGGGGTCATTCTCATAACTTAAGAGACACTGTACAATCTCTCCTCAGTCCAAAGGGTAAAGGCAAAAAAAAAAAAAAAAATAGAAAAAACTTTTATCATAACATTTTAAGCTGCAAGGCAATCAGTGGCAGTCACTGCCCTCAGGGGAGCCTGTGGCACAGCCTGTCACTTACTCAGCAGAGGGCACTGCTGACAGAGAGGAGAGATGGGAGGGGGAGGTGGGTGGTGGGGGGGGGTGAACCAAGGATAGATTGAGCAGAGACAGACAAGTGAGGGATGACGAGAAAATAAAAGAGAAGGAGAAAGGATTAGAGGAAACATCTGCTTATGCTGAGAGACATATGCCCCCCAAAATGTGTTATACTCACTAATAATGGCATCTCCCATCATCTACGGCTTTAGCTGCATATTACATTGTCAGTGGACGGTGGGGGTAAGAGCCAATCCAATTTAAATAATATATATTCTGTAAAAACTGGTCTCCTACTGTGGCAGACTACTGAAGCCATAGATATATCTATCACTGGCCCAGTTAATTATAAAAAAGTGCAAAAGGAAGGGGAAAAGAGAATGATTTATGTTCCGACTTGTCCAGTTGTCTATCTAACATGAGCAATATGTATTAATGGTTCCACCAACAATTTTAGTAAGAGAAGAAGAGGAATTTGTTGACAATAGAAATGCATTTAGTTTTTCTGGTTGTTTGTTTCTCTGGCTGTTGAATAAAAAGGTTGACTTGTTGCCCCTAATAACAATTTTCCAGCTGTGCAGCACAATCAAGAGTGGCCTTAGATACTTCTTTAAACGTATTGCCCAAATCTCTCTGGAGACACATAGATGGTACATTCTAAAACTTTTGTCAGGTCAAAAAAAGAAAGTATGTTAATCTAATGTTCCGCTTAAATGTGTCTCTCTCGCTTTTATGTTCCTATCTACTTTTTGTGAGCAGGTTTTGACTTATGAGAAATAAGGGTTTAAGAAGATGTATCCCAAGAGTTTTTAGGCCCTTTCCAATACGGTGTCATTCCGTTTAAGGGTACTGGGCCTTTGGTCTGTCCCAAATTAAGCTCATTATACCAATGACTTCCATGAAAATATATAACCCCTGGAATGCTACTGTAACAGACAGAATCACTTATCCCATTTCTCCACTGCATCCTCTCAATACAAAGGGAGGCAGAGTCCATGGGAATTCAATTGAGTGCAATTCACTTCAAGTAATAATTGCAGTGTACACTTGATTGAAGTCGCCCACTTGAGGTGCTGCATAGCTTTTCACACAGTAGCTTTTTTAAGCATCATGTCAAGAACACTTACGCTGGAGGAATTATTATGCCATATGCAAGTTTCGTAGCTATGTAGGCACTTAAGTATGTTTTGATGCATTGCTAAGACAACATATTTGACAATCAGTGGTTATGGAAACCCTTGAGCTTTAAAATTATAAGACATGCCTGTTAACATTGGTTTAGCGATTGTAAGAGGTACTACATTACAAGATCACAAGGGAAGGAAGCCAACAATGCTTGAAAAACATGTTTGTGTAAATCCGAGTTTTAGGCTGGGATTTTAAGTTGATGATCTGGGCCAGTGGGGGCAAATCCCAACAGACTCCCAACAGACATATTTAAACCTTATGTTTTATTTGGAAGCATATAACACACTGAACTGTGAAATGTATATTTTGTCTTAGGTTGATTATGCAAGCATTGAGTGTAGTATGTCAGCATAGACTGATGTACTATGGAGAATAATCAACAGTATTATATTTAAAGGTAAATATGACAGAAAATATGCAAAATTAGAAAACGCCGGTCATAATTCCTGGCGAATTCACTCATCTTTGAGCTATTAAGGTAACAAAAACTCAGTGCAATGCTTAATGCCCTTATTGTTATTAACATATTAATGGCTATTGAAGACACATCTGTATATTCCGTTGATAACATACAAAACCCCCCCAATTTTTTTTTATTATTTTATATCTCTTATCTAGTTTGAATGTGTTATTTCTGAGCTGCTGTTTTATTTCTATTAATTTTTTTTATTGTAAAAATTGTTGTGTTGTTGGTAAACAAATTTGTAACACAGGCAAGAAAAGTGCTGTACAAATGTCAGATGACAAGAGGGCTGCTGTTACACAAACACTATCTCGAAAATTGTTTGACTGCCTTTGGAGTTTGGACACTGCAAATGATTAACTCTGTTAACTCTGATTAAGTATATCAGGTGTGGGGAATTTATTTTCCTGGACACCCATATGTTTGTAGGCTGTGTATGATTTGGCCGGCGAAGGCAACTACACTCAGAATAGATACATACTTTTGACTTTGAGGCAGATTAGAGTGTCATTAGTAAACATGTTCAGTGTGTCAGGGCTCATCCTCACGTCGATGTTTAATAGCATTATCCAACAACATGCAGCCGTGTTAGGAGTGCAATAGCTCACTGGCCAGAAAGCTTCACTTCATGCCCTTTGCGGATTACTGAAACATAATTTATCTTTTGTCTCTTGGCAATGTGTACTGGCTCCACTTCTGCATGCAGCAAAGGCTATTTGTGTCAAAAAACCTTCAACTATTTTCTGTTGAGAAGCAATCCATATTAGACTTAGATCAACTGATAAAGCAAAAAGCGTGGAGGTAAATGCATGCCTAAAGCGTGAACGCATATATATAAAGTTAAATTACAAATATAACAGACAATAGGAATTCACCACCGAGGAGGTTTTCATAGAATCTGATATGCAAACAGAAGGCCACGTGCATTGTATGTTAAAACTGGAGTTGCCAATATTCTGCTATATTGCCAGTATAACAGCACATTAGTTATTTATTGTTCAGTCAATTGCACAGCTACTAGTCACACTTTGTCAGACTGTAATTTCACTAAATCGGCATATTTCACATAAGTCACATATTCAAGCAGGACCTGCTGGAGTAAGATCTTTTAAAATGTACAACCATGCACAGTGTCACATCAATTTAAATTGATGTGAATTATATCCTTCAGTATGCAATGCATGCAAACCTCAATGTTAGTTTTACACTGCATTCTCAGTATTCATTCAAGTACAGAGTGTTATCTAATTTAATGAATAACTATTGACTGCATGATGTAGTATTAATTTAGGATACATTAAGAAAAAATCATCAATATTTAATAGCTTTTTATTTGTAATATCGGTTTCTCTGCTATGTTACTTTTTTGGAAATGTAGAAATGTTTTTGTAGAAGCTTTTTTGGACACTGTCAAAATTACAATTTGTAGAGAAAGAAAAGAATAACTTCATAAATCGTCTACAGTCTTCAATGGCAATATACTACCATTACTCAACCAATTCAATGTTATTCTGTAAACTCAGTGTGGAAATGCAATCAACATAATCCAAGCACACAGCTTGCTGAAATCAAGCAAATTGACCCCCAGTGGCCTTGCTTGGCAACTGTTGTTTCTAATATGTTAGAAACAAAGAAGAATAAAACATCAAAAATAATGGCAGAGTTTCTTGCATGTGAATTTGGCCAACCTACACCATCACTGAACAATCCAAATGTGGCTTAACGATGTACAATAATTCCTTGCAATCAAATGGAAGGAATTACGGTTTAAGAGCAGCAACTCTAAGACTCCTTTTACATATCTTAGGCAGCTTAATACAAGTATTTACTGTGTATGCAACATCAAGGCAGCTCTAACATGAGGAGGTAAAGGTCATTATCATTTTATAAATATTATTGGCCGAAATTTTTGTAAAGATACATTCTAGTGAGTTGCATCATCAGGTTGCGCTGATCTGATAGGGCAAAGTTTTAGAAAACATTTATAAGGTAATAATCTAAATATTAATAGTCTAAATAACCACACTCAAGCAGCTCTGAAGATCAAACTTTTCAAGTTCACAAGTCAAAGAGGATTTACATAAAATTAGCCAAGCATAACCGGGCAATTTTTTTTTGCCAAGGATGTCAAAAGAGGGAGGTTTTGAAAGAGCTCACAATGAATCAGTGCATTGGTAATTTAAAGAATCCCAGTATTTGTGGTTATGCTGCAAAATGTCATACTGCAAATGTCTCAAATACTAAAAGGTCACGTAATGCATGCAGATGGACGGACTGCACCCAGCCATTGAAAAGAAGTAAGACATTCCACAAGGCACAGTGAACTATCCCATCACCTCAATGCAAAGGAGATGTCATGTTTAAGGTAAGTGATGGTTGACCAGTAATCTTGCCCCTTGTGCTTTGGAGGGTATTTCTGACTGACCGAGACATATTTGTATGCAAAATATGTTAAATCTATAAGTCAGTGCCTGAAGAATAATTTTTTGTTTATGTTTTTCCATTTCAAAACATCAAATTGTATTTGTATAAGTATTAAATTGGTTAGCGGTCTTTCAGCTGGGTTTCCAGCTTTTAACCTAGACCATTATTTGGTTATTTGTGAAAGGGATTTCTTAGTGTAAAAATATTACGCAACCAAAAAACGAAATATTTG
Source organism: Galaxias brevipinnis (assembly GCA_036023535.2). Lineage (NCBI taxonomy): Eukaryota > Metazoa > Chordata > Actinopteri > Galaxiiformes > Galaxiidae > Galaxias > Galaxias brevipinnis. The sequence goes on from JAVQIZ010209031.1 coordinate 8,717, forward strand.
TTCACGGCTTACTTCAGACCAAAACATTGAGTTGTAACATGTCAGCAACCACTCTACTAACCTCAATGAGCTCTACATTGCTATGCTAAAGAAATTGGAGAAGAAAAATGTTTAGTAGTAAAACAAACCAAAAAATGGAGTGGAACGTTATGATTGTGACAACATTCATAATGTGGCTTGATTAAAAACATCAGTGCCATTGATAGAGATGTGTGTCAAGTCTTAACTAGCAATCATGCTTCATGCAGGACCTTCTAACACAGAAGGTAAGCAAAGACACAATTACTTCAGCACTCGGAATTCTAATTGAGAGAGATTTCCTTTTGATGTAACTTTGAGAACTCAGCAGAGATCTGAGAACACTGCTAGGGTGCACTAATTACAGTCATGGCATAAAACCTAATTAGAAGGAGGCTAATAAGGCTTGTTTACCCTTATCTAGATTGGTCTAAAATGCAAAAAAATAAATAAAAGGTTGTCTGCACAGACCTGCCACAATATATCTGCGCATCTATATCTATATCTGTCACAATATATTTTTTTCATCAATGTTAGGTTTTAGTTACACATTCTCAAGAAATTGTCAATTACACAAACCAAAAATACATATATGTTCAGCAGAGGAACATAATCAAAAGTCTTATTGAAATTTCCTCTCTGCGAATTTTGTGGCCTGTTTTGTTAGGCTCTGACTAGTCTAGGCTACTGAATACAATCACATTTTTGTCTAGGCCTACATTGAGTGCCTTAAAACATACATAAAATTCAAACATTTTGTTTCATAGCATTCCAACTCTAAAGCATGTCGGTTATTGAATTGTGTACAAATTAAGTGGGATGGTGCAGTAGACCTTGAAGGAACAAAAAAAGACAGTCTATTATGTCCTCAACAGACTATTACATTTACAAATGCCTTGAAATGTGAGCAGGCAACTTGAGCTTAGGCAAGTACTGATTTATTCGTATCAAACCAATTGTTGACTTTACAGCTGAAAGCTCAGGCATACTGTGTTGGTTCTGAACTTTTCTTCAGTTAATAATACGGTGATTAGTCCATGGACACACTTTCTTTGCAGTTTGTAACGTCATTCAACACAATCAGCTCTTCATCTTTCTGTTCTTGTTTTTATTCAGATTTCTGTTACTATCTAAAGTTGTTTATTTTCTCTTTTATTTCGTTTTAATTATTTTATAACCTCACTGTTACAAACGCTTATTGGATTTCTTGGCTTGAAACCAGGATATTTACAGCGGAAAGATGCAAAGAAGAACTCGAGGAACTGATGTCGCCTATCAGCTACGTCAGCAAATTAGCAAAAGCCACGCAACATCCTCAGAAAGAATGGCCTGACTTGGACGGCATAGTGACTTCTCCAAAAATTGCTTGGACCGAAAAAGAGTTCAATGTCCCTTAGCAAAAACAAGATGCTGGCCCAAAATCAATTCTGCACTATACTATGTGGAACACAGACTCTTTCAACACCTTCAACCAGACCACTGAGAAAAGCCTGGACCGGTAAGATAAGTGCAGTCACAGCAGACTAGACCGCTGCAAATAGATTTGATGAACTGAGTGTGCGGGAATCGCAAGCAGAGAACTGCGGACCACTTTCACAAGAGAAAAGGGAGACAGACCATGGAACGTGTGAACGTATGCCCCAGGACAGGGAAACGACTTAAGCATGGCTCATCACAGAAATTATTTGAATCTGACACTTCTTGTTGGAGATTCGAATATCAGAGATGTACACAGTTAGACAATTGAAACATACAGTTTCGCTGGTAAATTACTGCTGAATTTTGTGAACAAATAAGCATTTAAAGTATTTATCAGTGTCTCCCTGTTCTGGGGGTGCAAACATACTTGTAAAGCGGATGGCAGACACCCAAACTGGTCTGGAACTAAACTATTAATGGACACTTTTCTCTTTGGCCTTAATCACTAGTCTGCTACAGGCCTTGTTGCACACAGACCACAACCCTTAGATTCATCGATCTCCCCCAGGCCATCCTCCCCACACTTGCCCCTCTCCGGATCATCATTCAGACAATCTTTCTCTTCCAAGCCTCCCCCCCATACACACATCATAAAATCCCTAACAAAATGGAACATGTAGCACTTGTGTCACTTTTTTATTCACTTCACTATTAAAAGCATCTAACTATAAGTAAATGGACCAGTTCTAGGTTTGAAGGAACAGATGAGCTAAATAAAATAGTACACCAGAGACTAGATTTTTAAATGAACAAGCCAGCAGTTTAGTACAACAAAATACACATATAAACAGTCACAATAGGTAAAAGACAGGTAAGCACACACTTAACCCCTATTTGTTCATCCCTCTTTAGAATAGATCATTTTAGGTTATGCAGTGTCAACTAAATATTATTTAATATCAGACCAGTCTATATTTTTCATAGGTTAACAGCCCTATTTTTAATAAGTAAGCTACACTGGGAAAATGAGGGACATGGGTCACAGAGGTCAGAGGTCAAGTTCAATTTAATAGTTTATGAAATATTTTTTTTATTACTATATATTCTATTTAAACGTGTATGATAAAGATGATTTATTACTATGAATTATTTAATATAAAATATGAAATGTATTTATTGTTATTTACTCCATTATTTATGACTATTTACTTAGTAGGTATTACTCTGTTTTAAACCTGGGTTACAAATAACTGGTAAACCCTGCCATCAAATGCACTCCCAAACAGCCTCACTACACTGTCCTGGCCAGTCCAGAACCTTCAATCACAAAACATTGACGTGCAAATGCATGCTCACGTCCTTTGGAAACTTCCCATCCCATTTTGAATACCTTGTTGCATAGGGAAATGTTTTCCCATGTTACTCTAACTGTTTACAGGCCACTAAAATACTGTCCCAACTTCTTTGAAAACTTTGCTGAACTATCAAATAATTCAACAAACTCATAATGTAGTTGTAGCTGGTGATTTTACTTTTAATATTGATAGCCGTGATGACAAAGGGGCTAAATAACAGTTTACTATCTTTGACACCTTTGAACTGTCTCAGCCTGTGAAAGGGCCCACCTATAGATGGGGTCCCACTTTAGAAAATCATGAAAGGTCTCACATTTTTTATATTGACGTGTTTGATCTTGCTTCATTGGACCAATATTTTCTTTGATGTCTATTATCTTAGACATTCATAGCACATCGAATAGGGTGAATTCAGGTAATGTGGAAAACCTTTTGGTAAATGATCTGGGAGAAAAAAAACAAAAAAACTATGTCCTCACTACAATTATGTTTCTATAAACAAGTTTAGGCCTTACTAACAGTCTTTTGTTAAAATTAAATTGGAACGGATCATTGTTTGGAAGCTACACATACTCAAACATAGTGTGACCTCTTCCTTCCACAAAATAAAGAAAATTATATTTGGCGCTAAAGAGGAAAGGTTAAAAGTGAGCATACACATTGCGTCCATGTGTCTGAAAACTAAGTACCAAGCTAGAAATCTTGATGTCAGCATTGATGACAGACCTACATTTTAACAGCCACATCAACTCGATCAGCTAACTAAAATCAGCATATTATTATTGCCTTAAAAACAGAGTCCCTACAAGGCTTAGAAAAACGTATTCATGCCTGTATGACCAGTAGCCTGTAATGTAATGGTCTGCTTCTTCATAAAAAGCGCTTAGACAACTGTTCAGAATGCTGCTGGACCAAAAACATAAACATATTACACCAATATACCGAACACCACACTGGTTGTCTGTGTGCCAGAGTACTGTTCCTCAACTACCAGTCACAAAATAAATTGGGGGCAAAATACATTACTGATATGCCAATCGCAGCCCACCAGTAGGTGCATACAAAGTTCATAAAAATCTGCAATTAAAAGAATATATAGGATCAATTTGCATTTTGCAGAGTGGCCTGGCTTACCCCAAAGATAATGCGCCTATTAATCAAATAAAAAAAAAGCTGAATCTATTAAACAGAATGCTGGACCGTTCCAAATATTGGGAGTATTCAACCCCCTCATCCCCAAGTAATCTATGACCAGCTGCCCAACTTACAGTTCCAGCATTAGAAGCACCTTTTATGATAGCATCCTAAGATATATTATATTAAAAGTTTTGTTGTATAAGATACATTTTTCAGTAAACTAGCAAAATGTATTAAAAATGTATTTGCATGATGTGACACTCATGTCACAAACGTATGCCTCACATTGTTAGAGATGACCCATAGATATTTGTCCCAGTCTCTAACCATCTGCATTGGCTGCATTTTTAAAAATGTTTACTAGAGCTTACTGAGGCATGGCATGGAGGAAGGTTGGAAACCAACTGACTTGGTTTTACACTGATCAGTCAATGAATCAGCTCACTTACACCACCATTACTGTAATACAGCACAGTAAATAGACTAATGTTTATGTTATTTGGCTTGCCCTCAGCCTTTTTTTTTCTTGCCAAGTTAGGTTTTGGGAAGAGGATGATTAAAGCTGCCATCGTATATCAAAGACTAGGATTAGCAGCTATAAATATTCATATTCTTAACCTTTTAAAACCCAACGGATTACAACACAATGATTGCATAATGTTTGCAATCATTTTGTCAGATATAAGGAGTCAAGTGCTGCAATAAGAAGAGCCATACCACCTGAAACACATTCAATTGTATTTATCATATTAATCAGGTACATTGAGTACGACAAACATTCCAAGAAAATGGTCATTAATACAATGAATTTGCCCAATCAGTGATTGCATTTCTGTGGATATAAACATGTTCCTTTTTACATTTTACATGACTGTCAATAACGCTTTCTTGTCTAAGAATTTTCTTTTTATATATAAATAGATTTAAGTAATAGCTGTTTTAATTTAGGTTTTTGTTTTACCTAATTTTCGTTGTTCTGGTATGTCCAGACTTGAGTGTAAACCAATTTGTGATAGTTTCAAGTAAAAATGAATGAAAAATAGAACATAAAAATGTGTTTGGCCAAATTGTGAAATATTTTGCATATCCACAATTATGAAAAATACAATAAATTTTTTCGAAGCCCATGCAAAATAGCAATGCACGTCATAAGGCTAGAGGTACAGCCTTACACAAGACCTGATACTTCAAAAGATAGGAAACTTACATCAATACACTGCTGTTTTTAACTGTGAAATTGTTTTGTTTATTATTATTGTTATCATTATATTGTATTATTATTTTACGTATAGTAGACTCTAAACAGTATATTAGTTATATAAAACATTCAAGAACACTGGCAACCTTTAAAAAGATAACAATAGTGATTAAGGGTCCATGCAGCATCCTTACCATATATTTTCAGGTGAACATGTTTTCATGGGTTTCATGTTACCTGTACACTCTAGGGCTTGTCCTTCCATTTCATTAAATTCAGATACATGGAATGATTAAATATACTTGAAAGTAACTGTCTATAAAAAAATCTTCCTTTTATCTCTAAGATAACTATTGATAGTCTACAAAATAATCTGATACATCTTCCACAATTTGGTAGGTACACAACTTTACTGTGACTCATTGAATGAGTATAAGCAGTGAGCACTGATCAGCTACGAAACAATGTATGATTATTATTATATTTATGTAGAGCAGACTTTTGTATGTTAATATAAATGCTTAAAGTAGTTTATATGTAGTACATACACCCATTTGCAGTCAAGCTTTTATATGAGTATGGGGAAGAAGAAGGAATCAGTGAGTGTAATCAGTTTACTTACTGCCACACTGGTCAAAGTTGCCTCTTCCAATCGGCATGAATTTTCCCTTTGATAATTATTAATACCATAAACCCTGCGGCAACTGAACAAGTTCCAATTTCAAACTAGTCTTATTTGATTTAGTGAAAAATGTTCTGATTCTATATGATTAGATCTACATGATTGCTTCTTTAGTTGTTGTCATAATGCATTTTAATCTGGTTTTACATTACTTTTAATTTAGAAATTGAGAGCATACCATATGTGTTTGCTTCATGAATTAAATCAGGGGGTTATTGGAAAGTATATTCAGTCAATAAAAGCTTTTATTCTAGACTGTAAAAAGATAATGTCTTAACCCTCAAGCGGTGAACTTGGGATGTAGTCAACTTTTTGGTTTGCGATGCATACTGTACGCAGGTGGCTCAAAAAAGGTTTATACAATTTTTATGGGGTGCTAACGTAACAGCCTGTCTATAAGTCCATAGCTTCCTGCCCTAGAGAGCTTCTCAGACAAGCCTGTAATAGTGTTCACTGATGAACGAACACATTAAGATGGGCCAGAAGACAGGCCATTCATATTTGATGGGCAGTCTATCTAGCTCTCTTTTTGTGTGAATATTTACATGCAGTTCTTTCTCATTATTGTGATCGTTTCTCCCTTGAGAGAGTGGAACAAGGCTATGGCTGTGCAATGGCCCCAGCAGGGCCATTAGTGGAACAGCGAGGGGTCTCCTCCATCCACCAGCTGCCTTGCCCACGCTCTTAGCTGTTCTTGATTGATTATATATATATATATATATATATATATATATATATATATATATATGTATATAG
>JAVQIZ010209052.1:0-16289 GCA_036023535.2 Galaxias brevipinnis
GTATGCACTGCAACGTGTTGGTGTGTGTGTGTGTGTGCGTGTGTGTGTGTGTGTGTTCAGTGTAATTACAGGTCCTTCCCTTGGTCAGGCTCCTGGCCACTAATCACAGTAACCTTGCAGAGCCCTGGTCACTGGTCACGGCTTCACTGATCCTACCCCACAAAGCATAAGGAGAAGCACACTCACGTCCACACTGTAAACTTTTACGCACACTACACCTGAAAACACACACCGTCCTACGTGCCCCTAGCCTTCAGGAGAAGCCCAGCGGTTTGAGAAAGAAATACAGTCAGACGTCTACTGTGTGTTTCTTTTTTGCCGGGGCATGGAATTCACCGGATTCCTGTGTGAAACGAGAGAAGATGTCTGTTGGATTTCAGACGCTCTCCTCTGGCACGTCATAAACGGCCGCTATGGCTGCGGTGCGTCAGCACTGGCCAGCCGACCCAAAAGCTGCAGTCTACCGCGTTGCATTGACGAGGAGCTGGGTGTCTCGTCTCTTCATCCCCAGCCACAGGAGAGCGAGACCGTCTGCCTGTGGCCAGAAATGTGCTTTCCAAATAGCTCATTTGTTTGACGTACAAATATTATGTTACTGAAAAAAAACTAATATGCTTTTCCAATTTATCTCTGGGAGCTTCGTTATTCCCAGGACCGTTGAATTGTCTGATGAGATCTGGTGAGTCACCCTCCACCAGATGAAAACAATATGTTTTTCTAATTTAATAATCGGTATCTCATTTTCCTAAGGCGGTGCACTTTATTACATAACTGTGCTTTATAACGTGCTCTGCTTTTTGCCCATCTCGATGATAACTGATATGGAGAACTACTCCAAGTGTGTGTTGAGCAGCTTTTTAAATTGACCCTCCCAAAGGAAGGCAAAGCACAACCATTTTCTGAAAGGCATATGATTTTCAGTTTTTTGATTTAAGGTTGTTCTAGGACTGGGTATTGTCCAATAACTATAACACCCCTTAAAAACATCGATATAATCATGGTTTATGGTACAACGTGCGTCACTCTTTTTTAGCAATGACATAAAAATCAACACATTTCCACTGGATTTGCTTCAGTGGAAGACCACCAGCCGGCTAACAGTGTGGCTTCAAAAAGCCTTTCTGAGTAGAACTCTGAGAGATATGGCTCCAGCCATGGCACGGTTCCTATTCTTTAAGAGCCTCTCAGCTCTGTCTGAACCATTAGACTCCGAGCGCCAGAGTCTCACACGGCTACAGACCACCACTGTTGATAAGTGCCTCGACTGATTCCCTTTTCCTGCGTCGTGTTTTTTTTCACACCACACAGCTCTACAAGGCCCGTCTCACATTACACACTGGACATGAGTCACTGGCATGCGTGAATCAATTCCGGGCCAGAGCGCCGGTGATTGACGGGAAAAACGAGGCATTGGCAGGTTGTTCTAGACTTGCAGTCGTGTTGTCCCTGCCGTCGATGTGATTTGAATTGACTCAACTCTGCGTTCTTCCTGGGTGGCATGTTTAAGTCATCACCACTTGTCTACATTTTAACTATGGAATCTTATTAGCTATTGCACAATCCTCAATTTGAATAGTTATCTGGTTTATGGTTTTCAATTCCCCTTCAGTATGACTGACTCTGTGTTCGTCATTATTCAAATAGTAGTTGAAGGCCTTTACAGTAATTGTGCTTGATATTTTCACTCATCAATCAAGCAGCTCTGTCTAACCTGCAGTGCATTCAGCAAGCAGACTATTCAACTACTTAGAAGGATTTGAAATAATATTCTTTGACCCAGGTCAGGCGCCCACTCCACTCCAGAGAACTGATATGTGTGCAGCCAGGCTTGTCTGAGACTGTAGCACTACCATACCAACTCACACACACACACACACACAAACACACGCACACTTACATACACACACAAACACACAGTGTGATCCAGACCTCTAAACCAAATATTTTCCCCTCCGCAGGTTTCCAGAGAGAGAGTGTGGGAACCAGAAAGTCCTCACAGCAGCAGCACCATCAAGAATGTTCTGTCTGTCTGTCTGTCTGTCTGTCTGTCTGTCTGTCTGTCTGTCTGACTGTCTGTCTGTCTGTCTGTCTGTCTGTCTGTCTGACTGACTGTCTGTCTGTCTGTCTGTCTGTCTGTCTGTCTGTCTGTCTGTTTGTCGATCTGACTGTCTGTCTGTCTGTCTGTCTGTCTGTCTGTCTGTAGGTCTGTCTGTAGGTCTGTCTGTATGTCTGTCTATCTGTCTGTCTGTCTGTCGACCTGACTGTCTGTCTGTCTGTCTGTCTGTCTGACTGACTGACTGACTGTCTGTTTGTCTGACTGTCTGTCTGTCTGTCTGTCTGATGGACTGTCTGTCTGTCTGTCTGTCTGTCTGTCTGTCGACCTGACTGACTGTCTGTCTGTCTGTCTGTCTGTCTGTCGACCTGACTGTCTGTCTGTCTGTCTGTCTGTCTGTCTGTCTGTTTGTCGACCTGACTGTCTGTCTCTTTGTCTGTCGACCTGACTGTCTGTCTCTCTGTCTGTCTGTCTGTCTCTCTGTCTGTCTGTCTGTCTGATCGTTAGTCTGTCTGTCTCTTTCCCCTCAATATCTGGATCTGGATCTGTGTCTCTCTCTCTCTCTCTCTCTCTCTCTCTCTCTCTCTCTCGCTCTCTCTTTGGACTCTTGTTTAATCTCAGATCTCTCCTTCCCTTCTCACCACCTCGGTGCCAGAATCAACAGGAGAGAAGAAGAGAAGAAAAGAAAGAAAGAGTGGGTTCGAGCAAAATCAGCAAAACACACTTCCCGAGAGCGCAGGTGGGCTTCAGAGTAGACACGGTACTGACCCCCTGGGTCATATTGCACACACACACACACACACACATACACACACACACACACACACACATACACACACGCACACACACACACACACACACACACACACACTATGTGCATGGTCAGGTACTTTGCTGTCTGCTGAGCACATTTTTCCCACCTTTAAAACCAACACTGAGGAAAAAGCCATTCATGAGGATGACTCTTCTCTGCCGTCTAGGAGACAGTAATATCTTGACCTCTCCTTGGTCCTGGTCAACGTGCCAAACGGCAGGTGGTCGACCTTAATATAGGAATGTCCTCACAGAAACAAGTCAAGGAACCTGTGCTTCTGCCTCTGAGTGGGCATAATCTTCATGGTGACCTGGGGATTTTTAACGCATTGTTGCAGTGCCTCACCACATTCACACTACATTCATTTTAATGGGAAAGTGTGTCCAAACCTATGTCTGGTACTGTATATAGATAGATAAGTGCAGAGGAAAGTGCTGGGGCTAATACATATAATTACATGTATTCATTACATGTTGCAACTCATTTTTATGTAGAGTAAATAGGGGTTGCCAGCTCGTACGAGTCTAAACACCTGAGGGTAGGGAGCCATTATAAAGCAGCAAGATGGTCTCATCTTTTCTCTCTCTGTTCATTTACTGTTTTCTCTACTCCCAAACCCCCCACCTCAATTTAGGACTATTTCGCCTTCTCTCTCTCTCTCTCTCTCTCTCTCTCTCTCTCTCTTTCTCTCTCGCTCTCTCTCTCTCCCTCTCACTATCTGTGTCTTTCTTTGTGGGTGTGGGTGAAGGGGTGTGTGTTTGTGGCTGTGTCTGTGAGCGCCCGCAGTCACAGCCTGGCAAGCGGGGGGTGTGTGTCTCTGTGAGGGAGTGTGTGCGCGTGTGTGTGTGCGTGTGTGTGTGTGTGTGTGTGAGCGTCTCTTTGTGAGTCGGCGCTCCACTGTATTTGTGTGGGGGCTCTGCGCGTTGCACTGTGTCTCCGAGAGTTCACTGGCTCCAAAGGATCGATGAAGGGGGGAGATTCAGAGCCAATTATTTTCAGCTTAATGGTCCCTGGGGTCCGGGGGTGAGCAACAACAAAACGCCTTCAAGAGAGATCCATTCTGGACATGCCAGCTCCTTCATCTCTACAGTCACAGAGCAGACAACTCCCAACTCTCTGGTGCAGAAAGAAAACACACTGCTACAGAACACACACACACACACACACACACACACACATACACACACACACACACACACAGATGAACACTCCCAGCAGCTGGGAAGTGCTGGAGTGTCACCGCTGCACTGACAGACTACTGCATGTTATTAAGGCCACTAAACCAGTAAAAAACACTGACAGACATTTGGCTAGTCTGAAATGTTCCTCGTCGTAGCTAACGACACAGACAGTGAATAAGAGAGTCTGTCTGAATGTTGAAGAGTTCCTCTGATTACAGTCACCTCTCTGTCTCTCTTTTTCCCTCTCTCTCTATCTCTTCCTCTCTCTCTCTCCCTCCCTCTCTTTCCAACATCAGGACGAATTCCCATTCATTGACAGACCAACGTCTGTTGAATGAAACAAAAGACGAGCAACTCCTCCGGCGATTTGCGCGCAGCGATCGGGGAGGTGGACTGGCCAGCTGGGAGCGGGGCTGGGCCCGACATCGTCTGCCGTGCGGGGCCGGGCCCGGCATCGTCTGCCGCACGGGGCTGGCTAGCAGCGGGACGCCGGCTTGTTTTAAAGCGGTCCCACAGGGCGTCTCGGAGGCAGTGCTCAGCGTACCCGCCGCCGCCGTCGGCGACACTTTCCCCCCGACAGCTTAGTGCTCATCAACTATTTAGATATGCACTTAGTGCTCGCGGGGAAGCCAACAACTACCTAGAGGCTGGCGGGATGAGGGGGCGACGCTCGTCACCGCCGTGGAGAGCAGGTAGCACACGAACACACGCACAAAAAAAAGATGTAAAAAAGTTTGATGATGTCTTGTGTAATCAAACCCAATCAAAGCTGCAGTGGGAGCCATGGGGAAAGGGGGGAGGTGGAGGGGGGGAGGGGGGTCGATCAGAAGGAAGTGTGGGGTTTGGTGTCTGGTGCCTGTGGGGACCGGAGAACTGAGATAGATAGAGAGAGGTAGAGAGAAAGAGAGAGAGAGAGAGACAGAGAGAGAGACAGAGACAGCGAGAAAGAGAGAGAGTTAGAGAGAGAGAGAGAGAGAGAGAGAGAGAGAGAGAGAATTAGAGAGAGAGACAGAGAGAGAGAGAGAGAGAGAGAGAGAGAGAGAGAGAGTTAGAGAGAGAGAGAGAGAGAGAGAGAGAGAGAAAAAGAGAGAGAGAGACACAGAAAGAGAGAGAGAGACAGAGAGAGAGAGAGGAGGCACGGTGGTCTCTGGGGCTTTACCTTCAGGCTCTGCTGCCTGGCTCTGTGGAGACACCACACCCTGCCTGGGCTCACCACCGCTCGCTGACACGTCGCTCGTCTGCTCGGATGTACCCGGCATCCCCTCTCTTCCAGCTCTCCATTCGTCCCTCCATCCCCCCCTCCACCACCCCTACCCCCCCCCCCCCCATCCTCCCATCCCCCTCTCTTCCCCAGACACCAGCGGCTCCACGAGGGGTCGCATGATGAATGAGCCGGCAGGCAGCAGGACCTCTGCGCGCGAGTGTCTGTGTGTGTACTTGTGTGTGTTGGTCAGAGAGTGATGACCACAACCGGCAGAATGATCACAGTGGGATTCATTACCGCGACAGACAAGGCCGCCTCTAAAACACCAGCCGTGTGTACTGTTTATGTGTGTGTGTGTGTGTGTGTGTGTCTGGGTGTGTGTGTGTATGTGTGTGTGTGTGTGCGTGTGTGTGTGTTGGTGTGTGCTTTCCTGTAAAAGGAAAATCGTCTTGACTGGTTTCTGTCTGCATGTGTGTGAACAGAGTATTCCTGAGACCATTACCTTTTCAAGGCATTAATAAAACAAGGCAATGTCCTAAGCTCTCTGTGTAGGATGGTGTTCAGACGTACAACAGTTGACATAACATGTGAGCTACAGTCCTCGTCTGCCAAATGATATCTTACATCCATAGTTTGCACTTGTCATTCTCTTTTCAAACTGACAATTAGGATCAGCATGATGTATTCTCTAACCTCATCTGTAAATAATGACCTTTGTCTTTCAGAAGACTTAATAATTCAGAATCAAGTCAGCAGCAATGTACTATGACGAGAAAATTAAAACGGTCATTGGTTGCATTTTCAGTGTTTCTTCTATTATCTTACAGGCAGGTCTCTGTGCATATATATTTTTTAATTTAAAATGGATTTGAAAATAAATAAGAATGAGAAAAAATAAGACATAGTACAACTGTTGTCTTTGGAAGCTCGTTGTCTGTATTTAGTAGCTGTGCACAGTGGCCATGAACAGCCCCCTTCAATGACCTACCCCTTTAAGAGCAACTAGAAAACATTGACATTAAATTCCCCAATTCTTGATAAAAAAAATGAATGTCAAACAGTTGGGACATGGGACTTGGTAAAAAATTATATTTAAAATCAATGATATCATACCTTATAAATGAATACCTTTTATACTTCTGTTGTTTTGAGACAACCTCATCATCTACTTAGCAGGCATGGCCATTCAAATCCCAATCCTGACAACCTGACTGATCTCCGCTCTCATGACTGTCTGGCTGTACAAGCAGCTAGCACCAGTGGATGAAGGGGACTGTTAAAGATCTACCAATACAGTGTGGGAGAGATGTAGTCATGTGAGCAACATAATGCTGTAGTCATAACTGTACCTAATATTATACTGTACAATACCCTACAGTTGTGCCTTTTTGTAGGAACTCCAAATGAATGACTGATTGGATGAAAGTAGACTTTTGACTCCATGTGGCCCAGGTTATGTGAACATTGGGGACAGGTTATGTGCGCACTGAGGACAGGTTATGTGCACACTGAGGACAGGTTAAATGCACACTGAGGACAGGTTATGTGCACAATGTAGACAGGTTATGTGCACATCAGGTTATGTGCACACTGAGGACAGGTTAAATGCACACTGAGGACAGGTTATGTGCACACTGAGGACAGGTTATGTGCACACCAGGTTATGTGCACACTGAGGACAGGTTATGTGCACACTGAGGACAGGTTATGTGCACACCAGGTTATGTGCAGACTGAGGACAGGTTATGTGCACACCAGGTTATGTGCAGACTGAGGACAGGTTATGTGCACATTGAGGACAGGTTATCATAGAGGCTGTTGGAATAGAACCCAGTTGCCAGACTAAGTACTCTAGGCTAAAGTGAGCTGATTTTTCTGGCATAAAAGGGAGCTGGGAGGATGAGTGAAGTCATCTGAAGCGGGCTTTGTAGTTATTGAGAGCTGAAAGGGCTTGGAAGGTCAATGAAAGGCCATGATTGGCCCTCTCTAATGAGGAGTGCACTTTGGAGGCTATAAAAATGCCCGCTGAAAAAGGATGGGTCCTCGGCTGCTGTTCCCCAGCTGTCAAAGTGAACCGAGTGTGTCACACCGCAGGACTCCCTCTTACAATGGAGAGAGAGGCATACCACTGTAAGCCATGACACAAAGTATGTACTGGCACTGCAAATAATTGGCATTTAAAAATGGAAGATTACAGTTTCAAAGTATTAAATGTTAATTATTGTGTATGCTCTTTAGAGATTGAATATGTTGACTGAAACCTCTTTTGATGTTTTAAGTGTCTTCACCAGCTACCACCACCTTTTTCAGAAGGGTGATTGGAATTTAAATTATTACTTTCGAATCAGGTTAACAAATTTCAAACTGTCCTCTAATCGCCTTTTCGAAGGTCATCCACATCTCAGATGATGTGCTGCTCCCGCTCTGTGGCGCACACATGGCCATCTTTATTACTGACACTATCATGCTCGCTCCATCAACGCCCTGACCTTCGCCTTTGGTCAATCAGCAACATAGGGTTTGAGTCAGTGTGTGTACAGTGTGTACATTTTGTGTGGGTGTGTTTGTGTGTGCCAGTGTGTCCTCCTCACCAATAACTTGGCATGAAATGTTTATGAAGTCATAACTCTTCTTTTTAGTGGCCTGTGCTGTACCCACAGGAGCATCAGGGATGTGAGGCTCAGTGTGTGTGTGTGTGTGTGTGTGTGTGTGTGTGTGTGTGTGTGTGTGTGTGTGCGTTTGTGCGTTCAATTCGTGAATGTAAAGAACAGATTAGGTGGAAGAGAGTAGAATAAAACAATTAGGCTCCCGTTCAGAAGTACACGTTAGGGAATAAAACCGTTTGTAATAATGGAAGAAGGAGTTTCTACTTGTCTTGATGGAATGCGCTTCCTGGAATTAGCTGTAGGTGCAGTGGCTCCCTCTAGAGGCACAAAGGTAACTGAAAACATTAATCTGGAAGTTCGGCCCAGAATACAGTGTCTTTTTGTACTGTCATACTGTCATAAAAATGTGTTTCTAGTTCATGCAGTTGGTACTGAAATCTTATGTATTCTTATTCTTATGCTTATGTATTCTACATGATACAATGGTTAGCCTCTAGAACTAATTAACTATTTGCTAAGGCTGTATACACCATGAGATATGTTAATTGTTAGCTCCAAAAGTGTGCATGTGTGTGTGTATGTGTGTGTTTGAGAGAGAGAGAGAGAGAGAGAGAGAGAGAGAGAGGGGTTGGGGGGGCAGATTCTCACTTTCATTGTTGTCTGTTTCAATATCATTCTGTTGGTGTGTTTATGTGACTGACTCTTGACACTGTCCCAAATGCTTCCAGAAAACAGGAATGATGGCTTGCCTGTCCTGTGTCACGTGGAGTATTAGTGCCTCTAGTCAGGAACAAGATTCCATTCAACTAGATACATAGTGACAAGAAAAGAAGGGTACACAGAGAGACTGAGATCCGCCACGAGTCTGAAAAGTCAGCTCTAGCAAGGTGAGAAACAGCAGCAAAGCCCCCTTCCTTCCCTCTTTCCCCAAGGCAGTCCTGCCATCACAAACACATACGGATGATTGGACACATGGAATCAGACAAAGGGAAATCAGGCGGAATTTGTCACATCAAGCATTATCTTACTTATGTATGTGTGTATGTGTGTGTGTGTGTGTGTGTGTGTGTTGGTGTGTGTGTGTTCATGTGCGGTTTGCTGTCACACTGATCCTCATGACTCGTCTCGCCCTCGCCTGTTGTACTTGCCATCCCAACCTATCACACACGCCTGGTAGGCAAATGGTTACCCACACATGTGACATGTCGCGTTGAGAGCAGCCTTGAACACGATAGGAGGAGACTGTCGGCCAAGGGTCATCCCAATCTCTTGACGGGGTTAGGGGTTCACAAAGACAAGTATGGAGGGGCTAACTTCAACTCATCCACGGTCCTGCATGCTGTTGTTTTTTAGATTTCATTCAAAATGATCCATACGTCTAGACAAGCATATAATACAACAAGGGGTTGCTGCTGTGTACAACTCCGTATACTGTGAGTACTGCAGCCTGGTCAGGTGTGTGCGTGTCTGTGTGTGTGTGTGTGTGTGTGTGTGTGTCTGTGTGTGTGTGTGTGTGTGTGTTTGTGTGTGTGTTTGTTTGTGTGTGCTTTGATGATTGAAGGGAGGTCGTGTGACGTGAGACAGATGTCAGGGATGTTGCAAACCATTATTTATGCTCCTAATGTTTAGACATGGTGGCCTCCAGCAAAGTAGTCTAACCCTAGACACACCCGTAAAGCATTTTTGTCAAACGCCACAAGGCCTTTAGCCTAGCACTCACACACATACACACACACACACACACACACACACACACACACACACACACACACACACACAGTGGTAGCATATCACTCACACAGGCACTCCCTCAAACGTGGGCCAACACACCCTTAGCCATAAACACACAGACAGACGCAATACCCAACACACGTGTACGCTTCCTCATGTACTCGGTAGGAATGTACACACGTGGAACAAAGAACACATGTCCTCTCAATGCGGCTGTTTGGCCAGAGGGGGAAACTGCACATGTCACATTCCTGATAGAGTGAAGAGGGAGGGAAAGGTGAATGAGGAAGCAGCAGCTTCTATCTCTGGCATAAAATGTTACATAAGTGAGACCCTAGTGCTGTCACAGCTCATGGCTGCAGTAAGGATCCTGAAGAGCACACATGTTCAGACACACACACACAACTCATGTGCACCATTCAAAAACATTTGCCAACCATAAACCAAAGATATACAGTATCTAAGAGGACACAAATATAGGAAGCATTTTATATACTGGAGTTGGTTTAAATATTAATATAACATACCAAGAACCAATGTGTTAACCTATCTTTAGAAACTATCAAGTTATATTGGAAAAACTATCAAAATAGTGGGAAAGCATGAAATATGATGAATGCTTTATTGAGTAAAATAGATTAGGGCTATGGAATTGAATGTGTGTACATTTTATGCATTTATTTGAATGTTCATCATGGTTTTTGTGTGCGTTGCAATATTTCAAAACACGAATAACATGTTAAATATGTGTTCGATGAAACACTCCAAAGTGCATACGCAGCAGGTATCATGAACACACATAGATGTAAACTCATCAAATATGCAAAAACCCTTTGGCATCTCCCAAACTATGAACTACTACTCATGGCCGGCGAATCAACCTGCATGCAACATCTTTGCAACATTTGAAACATACAAAAATAATGAATTCACAAAGCAAATATATTAAGGTTGTTTAATTATCAAAAATCCACACACTCTGTTTTGTAATGCTAAGTCTGCCATAGGAACTGAAGTAAAATAATAAGAATGTGAAAGAGCCATCCTTTCAAAGAATTAGACCGTTCTAGTGAATATTTATTCCTTAAAATAACTTCTGCTTATACTGCCCTCTTGTGGTATGTGGTACAAACTCAATTTGCTCGTCCTTCGTGGTTAGTATAGCAGTAACCTCATTCACTCTGTAGACCTTATGCTGGGTAAAAGTAAAATGGTGTATTATCCATGTTGCATATATTCTCTCTTGATGTTATACTCTGTATGCACAGATGTAAACCTCACTAAGGCTGGGCCACGCTGTGATTAATGGTGTGAAGCAGAAAGTTGAAGACAGTCTGAATGGTGGGTTGTTTTGCATGTGCTTAGCACCATGCTTGATTGTGTGTGTGTTATTGTTTGTTTCTGTGTCCACCAGGGTCCCGGTAACCTGAGTACATGTCCTCATCTTTTTCTGCGCAGTCTAGCTTACTCACTGCGACTGTCACAGATACACTGCAACATCACATCCAGAAGTTCACACGCACATACCCGACATAGTGTACATTTCTTTTTTGATAGGCTGTACTATCTATACAACCTCCTCAAGGCATGAACTATACATACATACACTTAGTCCATCCTGTGATTTAGGTTCATGTCATGTTCTCATCTTCATTTTGTATATGTTTCAATATCAAAATAAATCATCACAATGCAATCTGTCTCTTACCAACAACACAAATTGCAATTGTAATTATAATTTCAGTTCCAATACACATTTCAATATAGATAAAATAATTATATGATTTAAAATGTTTCCAAATTATGGGATTATTTCAAAGCAATTGTTTTTTATATTTAAACATTTTAAAATGCTAAATAACAGCCAAAGCTCCTTTAAGCTGATTGTCAAAACAGTCCATAAATTGTTATTTTAAAATATCCAAGCTTTTTTTTTATTACAAGGTCATTGCTCCTTTACTAGCATTAATTTGAGGTCCTTCTGCTATGAAGAAACCCATGTTATAAACTAAAACTACTACTACTATAATGACCACAATAACTCAACAGTGCCAAATGTGGACTAATTCGCACCACACGACAGCCATGTCAAACTAATGTTGCAACAAAACCTTGTTCTGTCAGTAACATAATTGCTGGCACATCTAAATACAGGTGACCGTTAACCCTTATGTCACTGGCCTCCAGACATGCTGTTGACAATGTTTCTCTCAGGCCAGCTGTGTCCCAATGCTATCATTAGCAAAAAGAGCCCAGACGGGTCAGGATAGAATAGGTCAAAGTTCAGTATTTAAAAAAGGGGAACTGAGTCAAAGCTTGGCATTTCATCAACTCTTTAATTAAACAGTTGGTTCCGATTTCCAAAAGTCTAAAGGTATGAGTTCAGCTATTGGGTACCAGGGTAAAATATATTTTTGACTGTTGTGGAATGTTTTTTATAGAAAGGGCCCACAACAATTTGACTGCATCAATAGATGTTTTGCAACTGGTGTATAATAAGGCAACAAGGACTTATGATAAATATATTACGCACATCCATACCTTAAAAGGAAAACTTCACGGAAGATTGATAATTCACCCGGAAGAGTACAGTACAGAACAGTACACATACACACACATGTTATTTAGATGTCAATCCAGAAACACTCAGATCAATTGGCTGTTTCCAATCCCTACCCTACTTTCCCATCAGCCGAGGGTCCAAATGTGAACTCTCAAAATGATAGTAGTCCTGCATGGACAGTCCCCAATGGATCTCTACCTAATGAATTAGACTAGTCTATCAGGTTTGCCAAGAAATAAGGTTGTCAGTGGAAAGAATCAGTAAACAATAAATTCTGAGTGTTGCCTTTAAAAAAAGCAGGTGAGTGAAAATATTGAGTCAAAAAGAGAGAGAGAAACCACCAATAGCCCCGGAGAGAAAGGGAACAGGAGGGAAGGCGAGAACTCCTGCAGAGTAAACATAGCCAATTGGCTCATGAGTTGGCAGCGACTCAGTGATCAGAGGGCAACCAGTGCATTCTCCCCCTCCCTCTATCACTCCCTTGTGGCCTTGATACACGTGTTCCCCATCAGGCCAGCAATGCAAGCTCTTGGCCCTCACTACTACACACACCCAGGAAAAGAAGGAGGTGGGTGGGGGTCTGGAGTGGGAGAGGGGCAGGGCAAGAGGGAGGAGGGATTCTTGGAAATAGTAACTGACTGCGACAAGTGTGGCCAACCACCAAAAACAAATGTGAAAAACAAAGCTGAGGCCAGAACCTTGAGCAAGCATCCTAGCCTGAGGAGCTCTTTGATGGTGCCTTGGTATGGATTGGTCACAATACAGACACTGTGGTCAATTAGGCTGTCCTCAAACATTAGCAGTAACATACAAACACAACCTTTGTAGCTGCATCCTGTTAATTAAAGTCAACCAGAAAGCATAATCATTACCCGAGAGGTATCTGGATAACACTCTATATTATCCTTGACGTTTAATCATTAGTCACAAATTTGTGAACTACATAAACCGACAAATAAAACAAAATGTATCTTGCTGATAGCAGTATTACACTGTGGGCAAGACAGTCTAAGTAAGAATACAAAGATAAACACCATCCATTATCAGATTCAAGCAGGGTGTTGTTGCCAACATTGTGTAATATCATACACACCTATCAGATCAGATTGAGTTTAGCCCAGGCAAAGAAGTCCTTCCAGGTTGAGCGAGGGAGAGGAGTAGAATACACACACACTCAAACACCCTCTGGGCAGGCCTAGTATTCCACCCAACCTCCCCCACACCCGCTCACCCTTCCTCCTTTCCTATGATTTTTCCCAGGCTGCTCCTGATGTTTGTTGTTACAGGCTCGAACAGAACTAGGTTTTTTTGACTTAGGCTCAAGGATCTAGCAATTCCAGCTGATTTATAGCTGTATACCATTCATATAAAGATAAACCCTCGATCAAAAACATCCACAAGGTAAAACTGTGCAGAAGCACACAAGCGCAAACCCCCTATCCCCCCCCCCCCCCCCCACACACACACGCACAGACTCGTACAAGCAATAGAACAGACTCTAAATGATAGGATTAAATTTCCCTCCGTGTTCCATAGCAACAGGGTGCTCCCTGCTGCGACCCTGATCCACTGATCTCAAAGCATTATTAATTGAAGCTTCTGGTGCACAAAAAGCAGGCACACATAGGCAAAACACAAAAACAGGAGGATTGTTTTTAATAAGTCCAAAATGCAAAATAACAACCATGGTACAAATCCTTTTTTTTTTTAAATGCACCAGAGGCTAAAGAAAGGAAAAACATGAATGCCACCCAAATAAAAATAACATAGGATGTCAACTGTAGGTTTGGTTTTAGAAATATAAAAGAAACCTGGGTTGAACCTATTCAACCCTCTCATAATTCTCAGGATCAGTGCATTAAACAAAAAGATACTGAAACATCTTTTAAACTTTTACATCTGCAGTATAACATATATAGTAAATGTATGTGTGAAATTATACAACAATTTCAATACGTAGTAAATGGCTCAGTAAATGAAGCTTTGGCTGTGAGTAATGGTTTGGTTTAACTTTAATCTGGGAGACTAATTTTCCTGTGTTTGTTTATGGTGTGTGGGCCTCACCAACAGGACATGTCTCAGTACTATTACCAGAAAGTTATAGAAAATGGTTAGCTAATATACAGCCTGCTTTAAAGGGCATAGTGTTAAGAGTGCACATCATGGTCTCAATAAATCACATTCACTTCACTGTTTATAATCTTGCTCACAAGAGCAATGATAGTGACCTGGGTTACTTGAAAGGAAAGGATAGTGACCTGGGTTTCTTATGTTTTGACAACAATAAAACATTAGCTTTGCAGAAGTCAGTTATATAGACACCAATAATAGGGTATGGCTATGTTTGTTGACATTCGTGTAAGAGGAGGATTAAATGGTGACTAGTAACTTTCAATAGAACAAAACTGTCATTCATTTCACTTTCTCCTACTGTACATCACCTGAAATTACTTAATAACCTTTTTGAAAAGCACAGTTTTATTTGACTAATTTGGAGTGCTTTTATATAATGCTAATGTGTGGTTTTAGACCATGTGCCTGTTAACCTTAGCTATAGCTTTAGTACTAATACATTTGTTTTGGTAAGCTATACCTTTAAATGTATCATAGACTTCGCACTCAACGCTGTCTCATGTTACTCTTCAGTTACAGTAGACTGCTGCAGACCTGCAATAACTATGGCCATACAGAAATATAACTAGACCTGGGTGTTTGAGACGAATCACACACTAATAGTGGACAAGGACGACTATTTATTTGACAGATCAATTTCCTAAAGGTATACGTCTTTCAATAAGAAATAGAGCATTATGGCATGGCAAAGGGATTGATGTGTTCAATTGCATCTCATGTAATCAAATATGTCTAAGTATTGCCGGCCAAAAATAACCTCCATGTGTCACTGAGTTGCTGACTCATTAACTGGAGGGGTTATATTAACACATAGGGCCTTGATTTCAGCCAAAATGAGCCCTGGAGCTCCATTTGATTGCTGCATATTAGAGCAACAAAATAACATGGTTGACTCCTTGCCTTAGAGGAGTTGCTCTTAATGGCTGAATTAAGTCTCTGCTCTTCTTCGTGGTCCAGGGGAAATTGACATTCAAGTACCAAAATTACAAGTGTGAAACAAGCAAGGTTGTTTACCTTTGTAAAAGCTATTTGGCTAGTGATAACACACAGCACAAGCGAGTTCAGGTTCCAATGAGGACCATAGCAACAGGGAATAGTCGGATAAATACCTAATTGAGACCAGATGGCATAACACAGTATTGTGGAGTTCCACAATTTTGAAAAGTGTGGGTATGGTTTCGAAGGGCCAGTTGGGTCAGAATGACAATATTATCTTGCAATTAGATAAGGTGGCCATATTGCAACACTAAGTAATTTGGAATATATCTATGTTGAATAGGAGCACTACAGTATATAATTTCCCAACCAGCAATACACTTTTATTGCTTCTAACACTCTTGCAAGTACAAACTATAAACTCTTATGTAACCTACCCCTCATGAAGCACCCTGCTGCTGACAAAAACATCGGTTCACATTGCAATATTACAATTAGGCGTATATTGCTCCAAATATTGCAATGTGATGGCAAAGTTCATAAATATTTTGGCATCAACTCATCCAGTATCCATAACTGTTATTTCCGGAAGTAATACTTAGACCACGAACCACTCAACAAAGCAGGGTTAGTAGTAATTCGTTAAAAGATAGTTTGCGTACATTAAAAAATTAATAAAAAACACGTCCAATTTGGCTTTATTTGTCTCACATGCTTGCACTTTTGTTTGTGGGAACTACTAAAAATAATTGTAATTATGCTTAACACCTCCTGGTCTCAAACGATGGCTCAAAACACTCTTCACAAACAATTCCTCTGTTATTGTTCCTCGGCTAACGCAACTTCTTCACATTCTTCCTAAGCGAGAACATACAAATGATGACAAGCCAAACCTCTCAATTGAGGAAATCAACTCACTGAACTCCCTTTGCATTGGCAGAGCTCCAAGTCCTATCAAAGTTGATTCTACCGATGAATGACTAAACGTTGAAAACAGTTTCCTAGGGGGGGGGGGGGGGGGGGGGGGGGGGGGGGGGGGGGGGGGGGGGGGGGGGGGGGGGGGGGGGG
>JAVQIZ010209104.1:0-14806 GCA_036023535.2 Galaxias brevipinnis
AGCCACACACACACACCCACACACACCCACACACACACACACACACACCACACACACACACACAATATATATATTTATATATATATATATATATATATATATATATATATATATATATATATATAAATTTATAACAAGCACACTACTGCACACTCTCACACTCACCAATATAATTTCCTTATAGTGCACGCTGAGCAACGGAGGTTAATCAATAAAGTCACCACAATTAGTTAACATGAACAATTGTAAAGTGACTACTCAAGGCATATGCTGCATATTGAATCAACTATCCAAGCATGGTTTGTCTTTAAATGTCTTTAGCTATCTTCTCAACTCAACAATATTTCTCTTGTTCTCAGCCTCCTACGCCTTTTTCCTGTCACACTTTGTCCAATGGGTCTGGCAGACGCAGGATTAGGAAAATGGTGACCCTTCGATGTGCGAAACCTCCTGGGTCAAATAATGGTCCTAACCCGCCAGAAACTGTCCTACAATTTATGGAGGGTGTCCAGAAAGAATTCCAGTGGCCATTTGTAAATGGCATGTAAACATCCCAGTCTGTGAGACATGCGGAATTTAAGTTCTACATGTCCGCATGGTAAATTCCATGGCCCCTCCAGATATTCACTTTTCCTCAGGGATCAAAATGTCAAAGTGGCCATAAATCAGAGTTCCTGTTAGGAGGTCAGTGTATCCTCGCCACAGCAAAGGGTTTGGAAGCCAGTGTTGGCATGTCATGTGTGAGGTTGACCAGAGGCAGAGTACACACAGGCTGACAGCCAGAAAGCAGTGGTTTGGACCATAGTACTAAATGTTCTCCTATCACGGCCCCATCACTGCTCTTCACGTGCCAACAGGCAGCACATCTGAAACAGTGCGACCACCAAAGCATTGTTAAAAAAACAATCCCAGTTTAAAGAAGCAGGTGAAGACCCAGTCAAACAAGAAAACAGCCGTGACACTAAAGAAACCTTGAAGTCCCACTGATAGGACAAAAGCATCCAGTAAGTTTGAGCAGTGTTAGGGCTGAGTTTTAAGTGTGATTGGTGGCATTAGATGTAGTGTCTTAATGAGATGGATCTAGGCTTTGTAAGTAACCTTGTGCTAAAGCAACTTAAAGTAAAAGTAAGGCCTACCAAACCTTTGCAGAAAGGTCATATTGTCATCCACAGTGTAAGTCTAGAGTGCGATGCAAAGTCAGACTTGGATTTCTACGGAGCACACAGTGTAAAACTCGATTTGAGACATTCAAGAGTGAATCCTGCCTCCCGGTGACGGAATGTACATGGTTTAATAATTCAAACAAGGCTATGGATTACCTGTGTTTGTTTCTGTGTCGGAGGGGAGGTATGCATGGAGGCTGGAGCGGCATGATAATTAGGCCCCACAATCTCATGTCCTTCAGGCCAACAGTGACCCCCGCTGGTTACATCTTCCAGGACATGTGGTTTGATCTGACTCACAGAAATACAAATCTGGTTGAAGTGCTCTACCCTAAACCACTTTTCTTGGGTGAAGCAACCCAATTTATGATTGTGAATTAATGTCCCATAAATCCTACAAACAATGATGAATCAATTAGCCATCCTGTTTCAACCAAGCATCTCTGATGTTAATCCAACCTCAAACATAACTCCTCCAATAATTGCCAGCTTGTGTCACTACTGACAACAAGGTCAAGCATGGACAAAAGAAACGAGCATTCGTGTGGACTGCAAGGTGGAAACGGTAGAATAAAACCGATCTCAAGCGGCTCCTCACAATACCAGCACCTTTCTCTGTTTCTCTGTCAAGGTTATCCAGGGGAGAGAATACAGAGCTGTGTGAGCGTGTGTTTGTGCGTGTGGGGGAGGGAGGGGGAGGGAGGGGGGAGGGAGAGGGGGGGGGGGGGGGTGAGTCATCTCGATGAGTCATGTGCTGTGTGAGTGTGTGGACAGCTAAGGGAAGGATGGCGATTGGAGGGGGGCACAGAGTGGACTGCCTGGAGAGTCACAGTGATACATGCAGTACATGAGAAGATGGGTGAGGAGACAGAGGATGGGAGAGCAGATCTTAAACCGTTCAATGTATGTCCCATGACAGTGTGCTGGGTACCATGGCTTCCCATGGTAACACGCTTTCTGCGTCAGATGGGAAAAAACGGTGACTTTTACCGAAAGCAAACAAACCAACATGTTGATGACTAAAATAAATGGCTTAGTGCTCGGGCACTGACAAAAGTATTCCGACAGAAGATTTGGGTCGTAAAAATGTTTGTTATTTTTGCGTTGGTGTCTTTAAGTGAGACCCACATCTCTGTGTTAGATTTCATTCAGAGCACATCTTCCCCACCTCCCCACCCCCCTCTCTCTCTCTCTCTAGCTTGCTCTGTTTAACTCCCTGGAGAATAGGTGCACACGAAAGGCTGACGTATTTTCCTCACTTTCCATCTCCCACTCTCTAATCTTCTATCGTATTCTAAACCAACCAAACCTGTCAGAAATCCAAGAGATTTACAGCTGCAATCGCTTCACTGTAGGACAACCGGATATACCATGTGAAACATATTTTCATGAAAGAGCAAATACAAAACACAATTGAAAAAAACATATACGTCAAAGAGTTTCTAGAAAAAGTCAAGAACTCCCACAGGCTGCGGATTAAGATTCAACCCTGAGGAAGTTGAGGACGTGATTCGTGATAATCTGAGTGAGACTTTCTCCCAATTTGTCCGCTCGCTTTGTGAGTCATAGCAAGTCTAGCCTTTACCTCTTATCAAAAACAACCCTGCTTCCTCGTCTACCAGTGAAAAACACACCTACGCAAAATGGCAGGGCATGACTACATCCCCAATACGTATATGACTCAAAAAACAAGTAGGCGAAACGGGCTGAAGCGGTGCTGAACGGAGCCGGGGCAGGTACAAGGCTGGGTTTGGGGCGCTGGCTCCGCAGGATCTGGTGGTCTGTCATCCCCACGGCTGTAATGCCATTGACTGAGCACTCACGTCTCCTGGCATTGGGCTGCCTTCAGGTGATCCCGTGTCTAATTAATTGTCACCCACCAACATAGGCGTTCCACCAATGGAGGGGAGGGGGGTGGGGGGTGGTGAGAGGAGGAGAGAGGGGGAGATGAGAGGGGGCTGTGATGAAAGATTTATGAGCAGGGGGCTATGGTGGTGGAGAGATGTGGATTTATTTCAATGACATTCAAGAGAAAACCTTAACCAGATGTAGACACTACAACAGCGATGTCCATGTCTTTCAAAAATCAATACATTGATCCTGATAGCATGTGAACATCTGATGTCCGTGATGGAGCATGCTATACTGCTACTTTGCTCTGCAGCCAAACAAATAAGAAATCCCCCAATCAACAACAACGGTTGGCACGGGTGTTGGTTCAAGATTCTGTTAAGTAATTAACAAGCTGCGGATTAGAAACGAGGAAGGATGATTGAAGAAGTAACACCTCAGAGCAGGTAAAACTGTGAAATAGCAGCTCTGCTGTGTGTCTCTCTCTCTCTCTCTCTCTCTCTCTGACTCTCTCTCTCTCTGTGTGTGTGTGTGTGTGTGTGTGTGTGTGTGTGTGAGAGAGAGGGGGGGGGGGAGAGACAAGAAATGAGGGAGACCAAGAGGGAGGAGGAGAGAGGCAGAGCAGAATACTGATAACTGCTGGGCTGCATGGGAGAGAGAGGGGGGGTTGCAGCACGCTGCAGGTGAACACTAACCCTGTGGGGTCTCTCCATTACATCAGATGACGTCCATGCAACCTGCACCAGGGAGAAATGAAAAGATAAAAAAGAGGAGAGGAAGGAGCAAAGAAAGAGGAGGAGAGTGCACAGATACGGGTAGATGGCAAAAGACAGTCGGAAGAGACGAAGCGAAAGACACAGGAAAAGAGAAGTAGCTGAAATGGCGTGCCGTGCAGAATGAGAATGACTCCGGGAGAGCAGACTGGTAGTCAGTGTGCACAGCATCAACCCCCCGAGACTTCAAAGCGGCATCCCCAAACTCTGCCTCTCTGTAGAGGACGCTGTTGCTGCCACAGTAGACCGCAGCCTTCACCAGTGAGAGTAACGCCGGGAAAAGGAAAGGGGTTACAGCTCCTGCCCCAACCTTCAGGGGAAAAAAACGAAGGAGGGCTTGAAAGACGTATCGTGGTTTGAGCAAGGGAATCATCCAGGGCCTTAAGGATGAGAGAAGGATAGAGAAAGATATTGATCAAAAAAAAGAGGCTGCATCGCGCACCGCAGAGACTTCCGGTCCCAGTGACATATTTCCTTTTAATGCGTAATTCATGAGCCGAGCAGGAGAGAGCGTGAGCACGAGTCGGAGAACAGACCAGTAGCACCGCTGACGCCACGTAACTTATTAATGAAAGGCTCATTAGTCTGTATGGCCGACAACATCTTTGGAGCTTCTCATGTGATGACTTTCTGTAGCCCTGAGAGAGATTTGTTTCGCTGTTTTATATGAATCATAAGCAAACTGAGAGCATCATAAGAAACCTAATGGTATCCTCTCAAGAGTATGAAACAACATCAGCAGTTAGAGAAGAGACACAAAAGAACAGTATATGTAATGTTTCACTGTACATTATCACTTTATCCTAAGAGCCTGTGTCGTATGGAGGGTCGGGCTCAAGCGGGAGAAAGTAGTGATAAAGATCTCCATGGCCTGATAAGACTTGAGGAGGACTTGGGCTTCGAGGTTCTTGTTCTGAGGTACAGCCACAGCGGTTGCTATGGGTGTGTGATTACCTTCTTATCTGCATGGCTTAGGAGCGTCACAGCAAGAACTCGGTGACTTCGCGGTAGCAGCACAGCCCCAGCGCGGTCCGTTCTATTAGGCCCAGCTTCTAGCTCATATCCTGTGTCTCTCGCATTGGTTACGCAGCGGCTCTTTCTGTCCGCGTATCCGTTGTCCCTTTCACCCCGTCAGCGGTCACGTCGCCTACCTTCAGTGGGAGTGAATCATCACTTTGCACCCCCCCCCCCCCCCCTCCAAGCTCTGGGATGGCTGGCACAAAACCCTCCCTAACACACACACTCACTTAACCACCCCCACACAGACACACACAACCACGTTGGGCACGCCAATACTGAGAAAACAATGAATACAGCTTAAAGGCAGTCAGGAGAATCGTGGCGGATGTCTTTCAGAGTGCGAACAAAAATTAACCAGAGAGAACCTGCGCGTACAATACATGTCTGAGGCCTGAGTGTGAGAAAGTGATAGTGTTAAGGAGGGAGTGGGAAGATGGTGGGCAGGAGTGACAGACAGGGTGGAGGAGTGTTGAAGCAGACGGCGACCTGGTCACACTGACATCTCCAGGCCCGCAGGATAAGGTCTGAGGGTCTGTTTCAAATCGGTTCGCCTCCTGTATGAATCATACCCCAAATCAACTTTGGAAGCCGGACATTTTCCAATGCTGAACATTTTACTAGTTCACGAAATAGCTAATTCTGTGTAAAATCAATCTAAGATAGTCCTCAGATCTAATGAATTCACTTTTAGATGCAATATGTTTTCATATTTTAGAGAGCTTACTATAGGTGGCTATCTATAAGTGGCTAAATAACTTATTCTAATCCACAAAATATATATCGGAAATTACCCCTTAGCCTGGCACTTGTGCTTGATTTTCCCACACATCTTAAACCTGTAAACCTTCAAAAAGAAAGGCAGTCTTTACAGGAAACATTTCTGAGGTTCCTTTGCTGCACACACACACACACACACACACACACACACACACACTATACATATTACTCCATTATACATTACCCATTTACCTAAAATATGTTTTTTTTTTGTAGTGAATACAAATCACTAAAAGACATTAATGCCTCATAGTTCAGCACCATGGCATCAAAAGCCATAGAAGGTTTCCATCCGTCCCGTTTTCCCTCTTCCCCCTCTTCTCGCGGAACCCTAGCGTCCTCCTGTGCTGTTGACTACATTTCCTCGGTGACGTAGGAGTCCACGTATGTAGTCGATGAAGGTGATGCTCCTGAATGAATGAGTGCCCCCTCCCATCCCCATTACTAGTACTACGGGTTGTCTATAAGAAGAGATCGCTGGGTCAGCCCGCCGAATTTCAGGAGTTGCCAAGATGCGAAGCGCGAGGGTGAGGATAAAATTGAGAGAGAGAGAGAGAGAGAGAGAGAGAGAGAGAGATGCTCTGATGGTAATTCTAGGCAGGTGTTGTATCTGTAGTCAGCGATATTTAAGTGGTGGTTTACCTACTTACAGTGATTTGTCTTTGTAGTCTACATAGTAAGACATTAAAACAACAGAAGGTGAGTTGGACCTATGTGACCAAGAAGAGGTAAGTTATTCTAATTATTTTGTGGCTCTTGTACATTTTTTTAAGTTATTCGCACAATTTTGGTAATGCAGAACACATGATGCCAAATTAAGCATAAGACCAGGTAATGTGGTTAGTTTTGTATTTGTATTTTTCTCATTATCATTTGTGGAAAGGGCGGTATATTACAGTGTCTCAAAGTTACTGCAGTGTGAGTCACTTTGGCGCACATGGGCAGTAACAGTATAGAGAAAAATAATCCGTTCCGTTAATGACTGGATATACACCATGCTGGCTTGGCTGCATGGTAGGAAGCCTGTATCTGTTTAGGCAAATAACTCGCTTCAACTTCCGTTGCCTCTCATGAAAAGCTTGCTTTTGTACCGAACGCTATTCTTTCACCAGTCCAATATTAGAGACAACCATTGCCGCTCCAAACATATTGGTCAGGTACTTGCTTGGTCGGCTTTAAATCCACAAATTGAGGCATAGTCAGAGTGCAGTCCAACAATCTGTGCCGTTTTCCTCTACTATGTTATATACCTATTTTATTTGTGTTTGTACATCAACTATTCACAGTTTGCGAGTTTTTTTCAATTTAAAATGAGATTGTGACGCGGTCTGAGATGAAGTCAGTTCTGCGTCATTCTTGCGCACATGCAGACGACTTCCAATCACCCACCACAGGGCTTTAAAGACACAGCGCCAGGCGTGCGTATACGTTCATAAACTGCATTGCGATTTAGTTTGCTTGAGTAGAGAAATGAGGGGGAGGGAACGCCTGGGGTCCCCTGAAACGCCCCCGAGGTATTTTCTTGAAAGGGCTACTGAGTGGAATAACAATGAGCTTGGTTCGATACATTCTTCTCTAGCATAGGCTACTTGTGTAAACTGTGCATGTACAGCACCACTACCACGTTCTTTATGAATACGATCCAAAATGGGAAAAACGAGGGAAATGTCGCTGTCCATGGTGCTGAACTAGACAGGCAAAACTTATCTTATATGATGATCTTTTATTGAATGTCTTATTATTGTGATGGATATATTTTTTAAAATGTCTTTGCATACTGACCTTGTATATTATCTAATGTGTGCTTGACTGGCTCTTTGTATCTTCTACTTCAGAGTTGTCACAACCTGCTGAACAGGCTTGAAATTCTATCAAAACGCCCTGTACAAAGAGAAATACAGGTGGAGCAATTTTAAATACAGTTCCCTCAGGGTACTCGACCTCTGAAGTACTGGTTCAGCACCATGGACAGCGGTAGTTTTTTCCTCGCCACGAACAAACGCAGATTGAATAGTCTCTAAACTTTTAAGCTTAGCTTTTCACATAAACAAGTTTCTTGTGATAAATTGCTTTATTAGATATCTCGTTACGACAAAAGAAAACATGCATTGTAAGAAAACGTAAGTCATACTGCAATTTACAAAACTAACAAAAAGGTAACTAAATTATGATGTAATGTAAAGCATCATTTAAAACGATCATACATTTTTGACCATTCATACACTTAAAACAACCACGAAATAATTGGATGGCCCAGATGACACAATACTATAGCTTAAGAATTTCCATTGTCATCATATGATGAGAGAAATTGAATCTTTACATTGTTCATTGATTTCAGTTAGTGTTACTAAGCTGGAATTTGGTTACCCAGCCTTCCTGGTCCTGAGCGAGAGATAATCTACATATTTGGCACAGCTGCTATTATGCAAAGTCAACAAGTGGGGCATAGGTCCTATGCTGCATGGCATTAATCTCAGAGTCAACAAATACAATCTAAGCTATAATGACTCACCACAATAACATGTTATGCAGGGCTCTCTTTTTCTGTATCCATTGGCCTACGTGGAAGAAGCTTCATTGAACAACAGCACAAACTAAAGTTCATCTGCTTTGACATTACAGTCAGTGCATTAATACCTTGGCTCTAGACTGCTTACTGCTTGAACTCCTCTGAAGTACAGTAACAGTCTACAGTCATGGCTACTGATGCCTGGCAAACCTCTACTCTGTCTTCCATCCATTTGAACTGTGTGACTCTTGCACACAATAGCGTATAAGAGGAAGAATGGTCAGAAGATGCTGTAATGTCTCGATTTAAAACCTTTGGGCAGGCATGTGAAAAGTTTACAAGCGTGGCTGCCCGCAGATAACATGGCCAATCATATTTCTACAAATGTCTCCATGGTAACCGTGGCATTAGATTGTTACTGTAGCGACAGCACCACTGGTAACAGTCTACAGCCATGGTCGCTAGGGGGCAAACGCACATCTGCACAGTGCTGTACAAACAGAGAGGCTGTCCAAAGAGTTCCTCAACAGTAGACTCGACGAGAAGCAGGCCCTGGGGCGTTGACCTAGGAACTGTGAAAACAATTGGAGCGAGATGCTGAGTCGTTGGCTAAGCCTGGCCCTTCAGTGGTTGGCAAATTGCAGTATGACCCTATGCATATCTGACACTTCCTTTTTCGAGTTCAGCTCTGACACGTTTTCCTATCTGATGTACAAGTGAGAAGGAACATTCAACCCAGGTCCTTCAGAGAGGTATCCCTGGGGGGGGTGGAGATGAAAGGATATCGGAAAGATAAAGGGGGTTTATCGTAAGAGCAGCAGAGTACTGGAGGTTATCCACACTATAAGCTGCACCTTCACTTTTGATGAAAGAGTCAGGGGGAAAAAGGGTATATCTGCAACGTTGCTCTTTGCACGTCATTGCCTTTGTCGTCTTCATATCATCACCAGAGCAATAGCTGTACCGCATGTCATTTTGGGAAGGATGTTGAGTTTGTATTTTAAAAAAATCTTACTGATATAACTCATGACGTAGTTGAGCTTGGACTTTTTAATGTTTAATGTACAATACAAAACAGTTTATTTCAATTAAAAAAATTTAAGAATTGTTAATGGCTTCAGCTTTTCATTGACACAAACACTTGAGCTTAAATGAACGTGTGTGAAGATACGTGCACTGCTTTAGTAGCTACCATGCTTGTCTTCCAATTTGTATAGTCCATGTTGTCCTCGGGCCAATTAACTCTTAAGTGTCCACAGACACATTATTTTTGCAAGACACGAACTGGGGAACCATTGGTTCACTGTCAGAATAGTTCTGCTATCTCAAAGCAAAAGGTTTGACTTAGGAACGATGTAGAAATCTAACAATTGTCTAAATATTACCCGCGTGTCCAAAGCAGAATATGCAGAAAAAATAATTTAAATCATTCAGATAGATATTTTGCACATTTCGCAAATGTATGTTCGTCTCTCTGAGTTTCGTTCAAATCCTGTGAGACAAGCAGCTGTGGGTGTGGTGACAGCTAACACAGCTAACACAGCTAACACAGCTAACACAGCTGCAGAGCTGCACAGAGGAGGAGAAGGAAACGTTGTCTCTAGTATTTCAAACCATCCCTTCTGGCTCAGTAGGCATGCATGCGAGTAATGTTTGGCGGTCAGGGGCACAAACCTGTGCTCAGCTCCCCACTACAACATCTTCTCACAAGAGGGAATAGGGATACTGCCCATAATAAATAGTGATAAACGTCGGCCTACTTTGGACAAGAGGAATGCAGTATGTGCCTTGAAACTCTTAGTCCTTTTTGTTTAGCGTATGAACATGTGTGTACAAACATACTTAATTTTAACTAGTGAGTCCGTAGTTTAACAAGCAGCCAAGATGTGGTGGTCAAATTAGTTGTCATTACTTAGCTTGTACACAGAAAGACAGATCAGAAAACTATTAAAAATTCCTTTATAAACTGAGTGTAAACACTTCTGTTGAGTACAAAGACGCATAATATATGTTAAACATTCCCATATTCTAAAATGAAATGAATAAACTTGGTCCACATCCCCCACACACAGTGTGTATGATGTATGTAATATTCTACTCAATGACACTGAACAAATGTACATTCAAGTTTGGGAAATGTTCCTTCATGCAGAATAAATGAATAAGGGGGTGTCAGAAAACGATCAACACTTTATATTGAAGTAATGTACAGAGTAAATTTAAACTAATAGGTAGGTAGAATTGACGTGTCTGAGCAAATCATCTGAGAGTTTACCAAGTAAGTGATTCAATTTGACAGCGCAAACCTAAAGGCAAATGTATTATATTATTACATGCATGCCTCACACAAAGCCTCAACAGCTACTTTACGATATCAATGCAGGGCAGCAAACAAAATACTAAGGCAACAATGTTTATAAAGAATAAATGTTGTGTGTATACATGCGAGGCATTGTTGACAAAAGCTCCAGTACAACAGGAGGAGATCACTGTCAACGCCGGGCTAGAAACCAGCGGGTTGTGGAGGACTGGGTGTGCATGGCCGCCTTGTGCTGGGTGGCTGTTGGCTGCTTGATCAGGGACAGACAGGCTGACCTCCCACACAGCATTAGTCATCTCTTTACACCATTTAATGTTCTTCGCTCAAAGTCTTTTATCCAACCTTCTAACAACCTTCCCTCAGATTCCTGCACCGCCCATGTCTCTTCCCACACACAGCTATCAGCCACTCAGCTCCACATTTCTAAGTCTCCAGATAGAACCGAAACAAAGAGGCCAAGCCCTTACATGAATTAACGTTTGCCTACTTTGTTGTTAATTTTCCTCTCTGATATTCTTACACTGCATACTTTCATTAGTAATACTAGCGCATCGTTTGATTGGCAGCGTCCCTGTCTTGGTCAGAGGAACCGTGGTTTGATCAATGCCATCATATATTATTAATATACTGTATTATTTCCAGCAAGACAACTAATGATCTCTTGTCCAATTTACTTAACTCTGTAAAGCCTCCTTTATCATGATGTCCCAAGGTACAGGTTGCAGGCATGCAACCAGGGGCCAGATGTGACAAGATACACTGGGGTTGTAGGCTTGCAACCAGGGGCCAGATGTGACCGGATACAGTGGGGTTTTGTTGCCAGGCACTAAGAACGAAGAAGATGAGACAGCTTTCTTATGGTGAAGTATTGCTTTACACTTATAGCAAGCGCTGAGTCATCTGTGAGAGTTTAGTGGTTCTATGTGGGTAATTACCCCTTTTTCTGTATAGTTGGTCTTATTGTAAGTAGGGTCTAAAGGTTTGAACTAACCTCTCAAACTCAAATCAAAGCCCTTGTGGATACACAAGTGATTGTGTCTACACGAATGTCATTGAAACGTCACGTTGAATTCATGAACTTCACTTGTGGTTTACATCTTGACGAACACATCTCCTCTTCCAACTCTGCTCTGGTCACAGGAGTTTGTCGGGAGTCACACACTCGCTCCATAGAAGAAGTAAGGATCTATTGTAAAAACACGGCTTCACTTGCTTTTTGCTCTTCCCATTTAATGGTATCACAAAATCATTTGAAGTGCTGTCAAGGAAAACACAGATCTTTGAATTGATTGCCTTAGAGTAAATAGACATAAAAAAAGGCAATTCTACAGCGGTGAGGGGTTCCGGTCTGATCTATTTTCCAGTGTAGGTGGATGAGTTATCAGTCTGTGTAAACGTGTCAGCAGGCAGTGGACGGTAGATAGATGGGGTCACTGACAACGGGAGCAGAGTATAGGTGGGGCAAGGAGGTGATTGTGACTCAGCCTTTCCCCGGTCGCAAACAAAAACCAGGTAGAATTCATGTCTCAGACTGACAGACATGTTTTTCCTTCCTTGCAGGTGATAGGCACAGACGTACCCCAGTTGTGTCTAATAAAATAAGTTTTATTTAAAAGTTTAGTAACTTTTAACCAATTCAAAGCACTAAAAAAGATCAATAACAATATTTTCTCAATAAACGCCGACTTTCGGAAATATATGGTGGTCTTATGGTATGTTAGCGGTTTAATGATTTTAAGTGATCCAACAAAGTTCTGGACAGAAATAACAACCAGCTGCCCATAATCCTGGAGTGGATCGATGTCAATCTGAGAAGTAAGTGATCCTAGCACCTGTTGTGTTACGCTGCAGTGTGCGTCTTATTTCCCAGGAGTCATCAGAGGAAGCTCGCAAGTAGTCATAAGCATTCATAACCCCTATGCTCACTCACCCTGGCCATGCCTGTCTCCAAGCACAGGAAACGAGGTGTTGATGGCAAAGAAAACCTGATGGCAAAAACAGTCAGAGGGAGGGAGGGAGGGAGGTAGGAAGGGAGGGAGGGAGGGAGGGAGTGGTGAAAGGAGTGATGCGAGGGGAGATTGGAGAGAGTGGAGTTATATTCCCTGCACATCTGGACACAATTATTCAGACTGGCTACAAAAATATACGCAAAGGCCCCCAGACTCCCCCATGTGCAATGAACCACCCCCACCATACAAAACACAGGGATTAACAATGAACCATGAGTACTGGGACCAAACAATGTTGCAGTGACACACACAAAGGAATAGCACACACACGGTTCCATCTAGTGGCTACTGTCCTGAATTGCAGATCTAGACAATCTAGCTTTATTAAATCATCTTAATTTAGTCATACTATAGCTGCTAAAGCATGTATAGTGCTGACCAAGTCTTCTTAAGATCAAGATAAAACAAATACATCCACAGGCTGAATCCTGAGATATCCCACATATAATAATATACATTGCCAAAACCTGTAATAGCCTAGCCGTGCTAAAATATTTGCTTCAGTTATTTTATCTCGTGGGTGGTTCGCATGAATATTTAAAGAGATGAAAACTAGGTACGGCAGCTTAGAAAAGCATTGTGCTGTCACGAGAAGTTCATTCTGGTTGCTCATCACATTGAGTCTCTAACCCAATCCCAACATGCCTGTGGCAAGACAACGGTGTCCCTCTAATGCAATCTCTCCTCGTTCCCTCTCTGTAAGTAGGTTAACATAACATCCGTGGGGAGAGCGATTCCCTGGTATCAGACAGTGGCACCCGTTGCCGTGGCAGGCACCAAGCCCGTGTGAGGACAGCCACCCGACCCGGTCATGTGACGAGCACCATGAGAACGCGGGCATCTGGCGGGACGTTGCGCTGTATCACACCGGCTGCTGGCTGTTGCCAAGGAGATAGGCAGTGCAGACGCGCAGTGGAGGGGGACTATCTGATTGAAGGTAGCCCAGCAGCCCTTCCAGACCGCCTCGATTCTCCGTCGGAAGGGTGCAGTGCCACATCAAAGAGCCCGGCCTGTCTGCAGCACCTGGGGAGAGATACAGCGGCGCCGGCCACATCACAATGCTGTCAATCAATGGCAGGCCGCTGCAGCGAGACAGGGAGAGAACGTTTTCATTGACAGACTCCTCTCCATCAATAAAAGATGAGGACAGAGAGAAGTCGTGACTAACACCAACACAGATTCCCTCACTCACGCCTCCCATACTAAATCTTTGTTGCTCCAGCATTGCCTGATGCTTGCGGATTGAAGGGAAAAAGACAAACTATGTTTATGTATTTTGGGGCAAGAGAAAAGAACAACAGAAACAGAAGTCAGATTCAGATTCTTCACACATTTTTACTTTATTTGAGTTCAATCAGAAAGGGTAAACAATTTTCTTTGTGAAAATACCTAAAAATGCACAGGGTATGCACATGCGCAATCAAATATGTACTGCAGTTGTCTCCTAAACGTGGATGTAATAATGTGGTTACTCATTAACGGTTCTCGCCATTCTTTCCCCAGGAGAAGCTCTGTAGTCTAGGTTGTAGTCTAGGCTATAGTCCACTACATAGGTACATTTTCATATTTCCATACATTAGTGATGTTTCCACAAAATCATCGCTCTGACGATACTACGAAAAAGAGACATGATTTTGAGCAGTGAATCTCAATGCTTACACTCTGATTTCAGTAAATACTGCCCTCTTCGATATGGAACAGACCATTTGAAAGAACATAATATAAGTATGTATACTCACGGTTCATGTACACCAGACTAGTCTCAAGTGTATGAACAATGGCATGCTTTAAGCAAGGTATGACAGTGTGCGATGAAAAGCGGTCTTTGGTTAAAGTACGCCTCCAATTCAGAGACAAGGATTGCACCCACACCCACTGGCAATAGCAGTGCATGAAACCCTCACGGGCTCACCTCGCCAGGTGACTCTTTCATCAACACCCATGAACACACAAACCCCCTTAGAAATGATACACTCTGAAGTCGGATGAGATCTAAAAAGATAAAACGAGCTAAGACCTGGTTTCCGTGTGGAACGCTGTGCGTGTGATGGAGGGGTAGTGAGTGACGGCTGAAAGCTCCGCCTGGCTGTGCGCCGTTGGTCCTGTGGGGCCGCCACGTGCCACGCCCCCGGGGCTCAGACTGAGAGGCGTCCAGTGAGCCTGGCCACGCTCCAGCAGACTGTCAGCGCAGGGGCCAGCCGTGTACCAAAGCACCGGGGTTAAGCGGGGAGATGTCATTCCCCCTGACCACCACAGGGGAAGCACTGATTCTGTTCACACTGGCCGGGGTTAAGAGGGGGGAGAGGTAATTCCCCCTCACAGCCACAGGGGGAGCACTGGCTCTGTCCACACTGGTTGGGGTTAAGAGGGGGGAGAGGTAA
>JAVQIZ010209166.1:0-20592 GCA_036023535.2 Galaxias brevipinnis
AGTATAATGGAAATGTTAATAAACAAAATACAAAAAATGTCAGTTTAACATTTTTGCAAATGCAGGCATTTCAGCTATGTCTAGGCTATTCAAGGTATTAGAGATTATACAAAAACATGGGCTATTTCTTAAAACTTTAGTCGACAAACACCTTTTAATTTTTTTTATTTTTATTTTTTTACACATTTTCCGTCAATGATGCAAGCCTACTGACGATTTTGTTGTTAGTTTATGTGATTGAACAATAACAGACTGCCCTTTACATGTTGGTTGATTTTGTTTTGTTTACAGCATAGGTTCGATGTCCCTATGCGTGAAGCAGGTGTTGACTAATGTATATGATAATTGTGAGATAACAGATGCTAATGTGGGGAGTTCAAGGGATTGTTAAAGATAGCAGGAGAAGATTACAATTCTCATTCCCTTGACCACCCCCTTCATGTTTCCAAAAGATCTGTTGTGATTTCCTGCAGCCTAGGTAAAATGAAAGCTTACCTATTTAGCCATGTTCTTTGTTATTTTTATGTCAAATCGTCCACCTAAAAACAATTCCACATGGAATAAAAACAACATGTAATATTTGCAATGGCATCAAGATAGGGGATGGGTGGAAAGAGTAGAAGAAAAAAATAAAGGTAAACGTGGAAAGAGTTAAGGTGGGGTCAATCTGCCACAGAGCAAATTTGTACTATTGGTACAATGAGATGAAGTGCAAAGAGAAGAAAGAGGCTTATGCCGTCAGTGAGCTACATATCCCAACACAAACAGCCCAGAGGCAAAGGCTTTTGTCCCGGTTGCAGCCTTTCCTTTCCTCAGCAACAAGTATACAATGCAAGTGTTGGTCCTGCACTGACAAGTTAGGTTGGTTGTGTTTGCACTCAGGATCTCACTTTTTTTGCAAAGAAAGAAAAAAAAAGTGGCTAAATGGAAAAGGATTGTTCCTTGTTTCCCTGTGAGATAGCATTACAAGCTAGGCAGAAGATTAATCCAACTGTATCACTGTTGTCATTTCAATAGCTAGATCTCAAGTTGTCTTGAAGGACCTTCATTTCAAAATGTGCTTTTAAATTCTCTTAGGCAAAACACACGTTGGAAGCCTAATTTGATAGTACTGACAATTGTGAATAGGTGTGACTTCTGTTACTGGCGCATCACCTGGGCCTTTGCTGACAAAAGGACTAAGTATGTGATTAGAATAGATGATAGGTAGGTGTGAACAAGACAGCAAAAGCTTACAGAGAATCCACAGAGGACTCAACACCTATCGCTTGTTTGTTTATTTTTTCCCTGCTTAGAACCTGTATGAGGGGAAAGTTGACAGAGTTATGAAATATATGATAATATCAGGTGATCCCTATGAGTTTATTCTTTTTATTTTTTATTTTAAAGATTAGTGCATGTTCTGAAAGATAATAAGACAATGTAAGCATAAGGCCTTGTTTTAATGACAGTGGTTTTACAATATATGTATTCCTGCTTCTCGGTGAGAATCCATGGATGTATATACTTTGTATTTCTCACATTGGATTTGATTTGCCAGCATACAGTTAGTATATTGCTCTGGTAACATTAAAACGTGACAACTATAGTGCCAACAAATATATAGTTCCAATAAATGGAAAAAAGAAAACTGAAATGAAGGATATAGTGGAGAATTTAGAAATCATCACACTCAACATAAAGGAGAGTAGTGGTCAATTGACAACAAATGTGTAACCGTCCCCCTGCTCACTGCTCCCATTCTTCCCGGTAATGAGATTTCCTTAGGACAAATCCCAAATGGAGAGCTGTAAGCAAAGTGTGAGTGTTATCAGACTTTCCCACCTCCTCTACTATCAATCTACCCCCCTCCTCGGTCCATTGTCATTGGCTCTTATCAGGACCACTCTATCATTCTGTAC
This sequence comes from Galaxias brevipinnis, assembly GCA_036023535.2. Taxonomy (NCBI): domain Eukaryota; kingdom Metazoa; phylum Chordata; class Actinopteri; order Galaxiiformes; family Galaxiidae; genus Galaxias; species Galaxias brevipinnis. The sequence goes on from JAVQIZ010209166.1 coordinate 1,902, forward strand.
TCTTACAGAGTAATGGGGCTGAAAACCACTTGCAAATGTAAGTATGTCTTTGTTAAAGGGCTGGCCTAACGTCCCGCCTCTTCAGCAACACCTCCCTCTCCTTCTCCTCCCCCCTGGGTGTGTCCTGATTGACGGCCCACCACTGGGTGAGTGACAGGTGGCGTCCCTTAGCCTGTGACTGACAGTGTGACAGTTGGAGCTGCTTGTTGTGCTGGTGGTGGTGGTGGTGGAGCTGCTGGTGGTGGTGATCGTGGTGGCGATTGTGGTGATCATGGTGGTGGTGGATGCCGCGTTTTTCCCATGTGGGCGCGCTAGTGAGTTCTGGACCCCACGGAACCCCATTCCCCTCAGCACCAGTTGGGAGCCTAGGGCCCTGGCTTGCTCACTGCGGCACGGCAGCTTGTTAGCTTGCAGTACCCAACGCTGCATCCATCGTCTGAGGCAGGAGGGCGGGCAGTCCAGGTGGAATCTCTTAATTTCAAACCATTTAACCAGTCAGTCAACATGGGCAGCAGCACAGATGGAAATGTTATGGTTATATGATGTAGGCATCATATGACTAATGCACTGTTTTTCAGTCCTTCTCTTCTGAAGTTATTATTCCCACACTTTTCTTATTTTTAAATTAAGTTAAGTTAGGTCGAGTGATAATTTTCTGTAATTTAGTACACAGTATACCACCAGATATGCAAAGCAGCTCAAAGAAATACAATGTACAAAACCAGTAAAACACTATGCAATTTCAACTAATAAAAAAATTAAAACAATGAACAGGCTTCATGTAACACTTATATGTCTTTCCTCCTCTATTGATTGCCTCCCAGAGTGATGGCTAATGAGGGTGCAGGGCATCTGTGACGTGACATCTACATTTGGGTCTATTTGTAAAACAAAGGACTAGAAGGAAGCCAGAGGCTCCGTGGGTTCTGTTGCCAACTTCGAAAATAACAATAGCGAGCAAGCGCTGGTGGGAGGCCCTTGCTCTCATGGAAATGAGCAACCGAACCAACAATGTAGCTCCTAATCTCCTCAGAGAAGGGGAATCAGTTACACAGCAGTATGCAGCCCTCCATGCTTTTCATTAGAGGGTAGCTTGCTATTGAAACTCAGCTCCCACCTACCTCCCATACACCCACCCCACCCACCCACCCACACACACACACACACACACAGACCCGGTTACCCCCCTTCCCTGCCACGAATGGCTAGCCACAGGCTCCCCTAATACATGGACTAGATACAAGGTATCCCCTTTACAGCAGAAGGGGCAAAAAAAAGTGGGTCTGTGGGGAGGAGGAGGCGGAGTACTAGGCCTCAAAGCATGGGATTAGAGTTAATGTGCCCTCCCTGGGTTCTAATCTCTTCAGAGGGGAACTTTGTTTGAGGGCTTGAGGGCAGCCAGATAAGTATCTATTACAGAAACTCCCTCTTATCCCTCTAGCTCAACATCCCCCTTCAAAAATGAGCCTCAAAATCACTTGCCTCTGTTCCCCTTCGTGTCTTCTGATATCCAAGAGCCCCAAAAGCAAGTGCTGCCCTTTTGTGGCTAATCTGGAATTAAGGTCTAAAGCCGTATGGGGAGTAAGAAAGGCCCATATTTACTCCATCTGTAGCCCACCAAAGTCAGGTGGTTGATATAAGAGATCAAAGACATCTTTTAGAAAGAAAATGGAGTGAAGAGGCTACTACCATGAAAGAATGAAAGTAAAAAGTTTCATTCTTACAAGTTTTCATTTCTGCAGTTTTTTTTTATCAGAGTGTGGTCCTGTTGTGAAAGAACAAATGACTTGGTCCGCAGCTAAAACCATAGTGAGGTGTAATCTTGTTAGGCTACCCCTGGTGTGTAATGAAAATAAAGTCTAATTTCATAAAGAGATTTGAAACTGACTTTAAAACCATATAAGAGGCTTGGGAAGCGCTTCAACGTTATTATTGTGAGGACTTTGATGTAAGTGTTTTAAAATAGGTACAACAGTATGAGAAAAATTACAGTTTAATACCAAAATATCTGTGAAATATAAATATCGTGCAAAACCAGCCATAGCAGAGGGCCGGTTCAGTCGAAAGTGAATGTTTAGCTTGAGCTCACATGCCAAGTAAAGCATACACAAAGGCAGAATATCATGAACAACATTACAATTTGTAATACAAAAAACGCAGCAATGAATACTGAAGTTTGAGTCTGTTTACAACCATGAATCCCTTCTAATCAAAAAAATATTCTTGGACACTAATTCTACATAAGGTAGTGCAATTTTGTTGTTAGATCATCTTTGGAATGTCACAAAGTTCAGCCTAAACCTTGAAGTAAATGGAAATTAATGAGAATAATTTTTTTGTGTACATTTGTTCATTTCTTAGTACAAATAAAAAGGATCTCCCCAACAATGGAATAGCATTATCATAAAATGCTAGATATGTAAAATGAATATTACATACATATACTGTATATAATTTCATTGGTCCTACAGATAACACATTGTTCGGTAGATACTTTAAACTAAATTAATAGAATTAAATAAAAAATAAAATGTAACAGCTTTCAATTGCCTCTGTGCCGTGGAGCCTTAGCGGGAGAACTTCCTGGTTCTGAAGGCAGGGATCATAAGCTGATGTGGCACCACCCTTTCCTCTTCTATAGGAGCCAGCTCCTCAGCTGAGCCCCATTTCTTCTTGGACTGGAAAAGGGACGACAACTTCCTGTTCCTGTTGGGTTCTCTGACCTGGGCTGCTTGGCATTCTGGGTTGTTAAAATGGGATGAATACAAAATGTATGTATTACCAAAATTTAAACAGTAGTGTGTTTTTGCAGTTTCTTTCATCTACCATTATATATGATTAAAAGTTGTAATTATTATTATTATCTTACATTGTTTTCATTATTTCTTTTTCTTATAATTATATCTTATAATTATATTTTCTTATAATAAATCTCAACCTCAGCAGCTTTATTTGAATTAAGAACTATGTGTCAACATTTTAAATGTCAAAGACTTGACAGACATTGAAGACATGAAGATAAAAATTAGAAAGCTTTCTCACGTAGTTCACTCTGCTCTTCTGGTCTCTCTGATTCCCTGACGCCAAGATAGTGGCAGGCAAAATGGCCGCTGTAGTCCCGTAAATTTTCCTTGGCACCTAAATAAAAATAGTAGGAACGAGTCTTATAGATAAAAAAAATCTTTATTGGTTTATTGACACTTTGTGTAATACCCATGCTAATTTCATCGCTTCAGTGAACTATTTGCAAAACAACACCAATTAGAGAGCAGTGAGTGAGACATATTTCAACTATACCTACTACTATGATTTCAATGACTCACCATAAGTTTTTATGAGCAGATTCAGAATATGTTGGTGTCCATGCAACGCCGCAATGTGTAAAGGTGTGTAGCCCTACAGGAGAATTAAGAAATGTAAAAGAAATGTAAACCAGAGCACCATGTTACTATATGAGAAGAAAATACATTGAGTAACAGTTATGGATAGCCAAGCATTTCCCGTCTCAAAACTCAATAGTTTTTCTTAGCTTACCCCTTGTTTGTTCCCTTTCTACAGTGTCCTTGAGTTATTAAAAAGACACGTATAAATCCCATGTATTATTATTATTATTATTATTATAAAAATGTTGTCTTGGTAAAACTTGAACATCTTTAAATAGAGACCAGTGACATGTTTGCCGGCAAACCTATTCGCAACACCCCAAATGCCTGAGGCATATGTACACAAGTTCCCTTTGACCTTCATACTATGTACAGAGTCTAAGGGTCAACTGTGGAGAAGTGTTTGGAGTGGTTTGATACTTACCCCCTGAAGTTTCCCATGCCCAAAGCACCGCCAAGGAAAACACAGAGGGAAAGAACATACAAATTAGCAAGAGGTTATGGCAACAAGGCGTAATGACAAAATTGCTGGTTCTCTTCAAAATTGCCTTGAATAAGGCCCGTTAGTACATTGAGACACTGTTTTAGGGAAACAATTAACATGACGCTGTATGATTTATTAGCAGTAGTTTCTGCAGCGGTGCAACGCAGGCTGGCGTAATGCATTTTCACAGCTGGATCTTGAGCGGAACCGTAAGCAAAAACTCTGTTAGATCCGTTTTAGAATTGGTTGCATCGTGACTGCTTGAAAGAACCTACCCTCCAATCAGCAAACAAGTGGTTGCCTGTTTGCCTTAGAAACCGGCCGTTCATAGAAGCTATACAGAGCTTAACACCAGACCTCGTCTTAGTGGTCCCTCAAAGGAGCCAAAGATACTTACATGCTGTAAGAAAACAGAGAAAGTTGTTATTGGCCTGTAGTACATGAGGACTGCTCACAGTCAATGGACACTCTTACGATGTCACTGTGACTTTGAAACATGAGCTCAAGTTCTATTTTAACGTAGCACTTACCATAGGTGGCATAAAACACAAAACTTAAACAGAATATTGTAATAATAGGTACAAAAGTATGTATGGATTTACATCTAGTAGTTAGCTCTATCATTCTCATTAAAATATGTCACACTCACTGATTTGGTGTTGATATCGGCCCCAGCGTTCGCCACAAGAGTAGCCATATCCTCTTTCCCATGTTTGGCCGCCCAATGGAGAGCAGTCTAATGCAAAAAAAGACGACCAAGAGAGAAAAAAAAACACGTTTTGAGCTCACAAATTGATTCTTTACTACTTGGGTTTTTACAATTCCACCACTCAAATGTGATAGTGTTCTAATTAGCACAGCAGTATGCAGACACATGAAAACCTCACATTTGTTTCTGGCAAGCCGATATAACTGTCTGTCTGCACACAAAGGCTTCATTCTAGGGGCTCGTAATTGGCAAAGCATCATTTCAAGTCGTTTAAGTGGAGCGAAACAGGAGAGGTTGCGATTGGCTGATGAGGGGCGAGGAGGCCAGCTGTGCACAGGAGGAGACGGAGAGATGGAGGGATGGAGGGAGGGAGGGAGGGAGGGAGGGATGGTTTCCTGTCATCTAACGTATCCTAATTACAAAACAACAGTTCACTGGCCGCCTGTCACGGTGGAGAAGATTGATGATGTTGGTGTGACCTGCCGAGGTGAGACCTCACCCAGGCACCTCAGCCCTCAACTGACTGTCAAGAGCACGGAGATAGACACACACACACACACACACACACACACACACACACACACACTCTCTCACTGTCTCTCTCTCTCTCTCTCTCTCTCTCTCTCTCTCACAGCAACACATGTACATGTTTCAATACAAAAAAGGCACAGGGACCTAAAAAAACATACAGGCACACACTTAGATGCATGCTAAAATGCATGCACACGCGCACATACACACATGCACACATTGTCATTGACGCAGACAAAAAGATAACATGTCTTTCAGAAACATGCACGCACACGCATGCACACACACACACACACACACACACACACACACACACACACACACACACACACACACACACACTCCTAAAGAGATCAAATACAAAGTCACATGGAAACCACATCCACCTGTCCGAAACCAAGGCTGCTGTGATCATCTAGATTGCCCCTGTCAAGGAGATTCTAGACACATTGGGCCGGGCAATTATAGGCCCCTGAACAGGAGAAGACACGAGAACCCCGCTGCAGATGGTAGTGTAATAACAACCTCAGCAATGAAACTTTCCCAGCGCTGCCCACGATACGGGAAACACTGAAGGGTAAAATATTGGCGGTCCGGCTCCGACGTGCTTAAGAGTCATTAGAAGTAAAGTGTAAAGTGCCATCGCCAGCACGTTGTCGGCACAGCTGTTCATTCAACAGCAGCACCTTGTTACAATCGAAAAAAGCCCCCCAATGGATTTAAGCATGAATGCATGAAACTTCAAATTTTGATCTACTATATGTATTTTTTTATTTTATATTTTTTACAGTTCTGTCCCTGCACAAGGTTTTTCTAGCAAGCGTGGAGCTCACAGGTTTAGAGAAACTCCTCCTCTTAACCCTTACATCTAGCTGGCTAGTGCCTTCCAGATCTCTACAAGGGGCCCTGGTACACACACGGTGCCGTCAGGCTGACAGATTGTGATAGATGCAGTCTGACCCGAGTATCTCCATCTCCTTTGTCTGCACGCTGTCAGTCCCTGTAAGACAGATAGGCCTGCGGGCCCTTTGACTGGCGGCCGGCCACGGTTCCTAGTGTGGCCGGAGTGACGGACGAGGCCCCAGACAGGATGCTGCGTCACCCCCTTCACCACGTCTCTCGTTCCTGGAACCCAGCCCACGACCCGACAGCCACCCCCGCCCCTGCCTGATCCCCTCTACTCTGAACTGGTCTCTCTCTCTCCACCACCACAACCAGCTGTGGGAGGTCGCGGTTAAAGGGCTGGGGGTAACACTGGGACACAATGACCAGGAGGACCCTGTGACACCTTCCTGGACAGGGGAAACAGGAGAGGAGTGATGGGAGGATGATGTACTTACAAACTGCAGGACGGAGGAGGAGAGGAAGTCCATCACAGCAGGCCCCAGAAAGGTGTTTGGTGATTTCATAGGAATAAGAGAGAGAGAAACAGAGGGGAGTCAGGATTTGGGCATAGATGGTTGGTGGTTGATGTGTGAGTTTGTGTTTGCGTGTTCCCATAATTTTTTCTATTAAATTATATGTTCAAAGAGTAAACAATAATAAGTGGCCTACACAAATGTGAAACTCGTTCAGAATGTAAGAACATTGTGCAATAAATATGGGAAGTTGTTTTATGACTTGAGTTTTAAAACATTTTAAATTCCCTGATTGAAAAAAGAAAAGAGACCGAAAGTTTCACATGAGCATAGACCAGGGCTGTAATAGCAGGAAACATCACATACGTAGGTTACAGACAAACATAACTATGTTGTAATAGGGCATTACACAAGACACCTAAAACACCTACATTGTAATAGGGCATTACACAAGATACCTAAAACACCTAAGATGTAACAGGGCATTAAACAAGACACCTAAAACACCTAAGCTGTACAACTAAAACACTTCAGGTTTCCTAACATTCCTAGCCCGAGGTGAGGCATGCCGCGGCACAGCCTCTGTGCGGGAAGGTACCGTTCCACCTCTGGAACTTAGCGCCGAGCCCCGAGCTTCAAACTGGCTAAAAGGAACATCAAAGCTTCGCTCAGGGAGACTTAGCACCTTCCAAGGGACACAACCCGCATTGTTCTACAATTAATCCCAGGCTGTTCTATTACTTTCAGATTATCTTTAAATGGTTGAAGTCTTTGTGGCGCATTAAGAGTCTCTACTTAATCTCCCTGCACTTCAATGGCTGCCGTGCTGTCTTGTCCGGGTGTGGATGGCTGCGAGGCTTAGAGCGGGCTCTTAGAAGGTGGTCTTCTTCGGCCACAGGACAGTGTGGGAGAACTCTGACTCGGAGGGAGGGGACAACAAACATGAGCTGAAATCTCTTAAGCGCACAGGGAGACGACAAATGAAAGGATTTGGGTTGTCAGGGGGGCCACAAGAGCTAAAAAGCTATCTTTCATAATCCTTCTGATAGTGGGACCTTTGAAATGCATGATCTGGATGTTTTGACACAGGCTCCTCCGAATACAATTAAGTAGAAAATCACAATAAGATGAGTATGTGAAATGTATACTGATAAAACACGGGGTAATTGGACAACAGGCTTTAATACGGCGTGTTAGCAGAAAAGAAAATCAGCTGCTGTGAAGAGACAGAACGAGAAACTTTTAATATAAATCAAAAACCTGAAGTTGTCCGTCTCCGCTAATTATTTTATAAGCAATACTTTATACCCCAGGAGACACTATTTATAAAGTTTAATGTAGCGCTGTTCGGTTGACTTACCCCCTGTTAGATGGTCATGGTCAGGATCGATACGACACATTAAAAAAAGTAAAAATAGAGAAAAATGTTAACTGAGAAATAAAGAAAAGTTAGTCACACACAAATAAAAAGTGTCAAATATCGGCACATACAAAGAATATCTAGCCACCATTAATCATTGAGGTATTACAAAGACATATACTCACTGAGGTGAAGTCCTTGTTGGGTCAAATAAACAGGGTGGAAAAACAACAGTATTAGTGTGACATTCCTCTACCTGCAATGCAGATCAAATCTCTGGGCAAACAGAGCCCATCAAAGTAATTACGATATTCAAAGTAGTCTACAGCGTCCAAGCATACCGTGGTGGAACTTTATCACAACAGATGTTAAAAGCTGATGATAAAACTACTCAGATATGATAAGTTTTGCACTTTATTTTAAATCCTAAATACTCAAGTGTCTTTGAAACATAACTAAGCGTTAGTTTAGAAAGCCACTGATTGGCTGGCTGAGGTGAGGAGATGGCAGTTGGTGGCCTGGTTGGCTATGCATTAGAACATTGGATTCACAAGTTATGAATGTCTGCTCTCTCCGCCAATACAATTTGCTTTGCACAGTGCCCTTGAGTTACCAGAAAAGTGCTTCTGAATCCAAAATATTATTATTATATGTCAACTCTTCTTTCCTAAACACAGTGAATTACATTCTGGAGTACCTTCTTGTGGGCTAGAGAGGGGTCCTGTCGCAGAAGCTGGGAGAGGTCTGGTACTCGGGCACAGGCTGCGGAGTAGATCCACTCTTTCTCTAGGGGGTCCAGCTACAGAGGAAGGGGAGAGATAGGGTCCAAAGCATGGAGAGAGACAATGTGAGGCTTCAGTAGATGGGACACACACAGGCTTAGTAGTCGTGGTAGGACAACAAAGGGTTAAGCAGAGTTACTATAGTATCCCCACTTAACTAACACACATGGTCTTACATTTATACACAGAGACACACACGCACGCACGCACGCACGCACACACACACACGCACACACACGCATTCTTGCAAACACACAACTACATAGTTCTGTCGACATATACTGTGCTGTGTTCCTTTGCTGGCACTTTCATGGTACCAGTCTTGTAAAGTAATTCCCCATGCATGAATCTCACTAAAAGAATCCCCCACAACAACACACTACCTAGCAGAACCCATGGCATGGCACATTATCTTTTACGATACTCCACATACAGTAAAGTACAAGGGCAGTTTCCCTAACGCAGATTAAAGGTTTCTTGATACACAGAACAAGGGTGTGGGATTTGCCTTAATCTGCGTCTGGGAAACTGCCTTTTAAAAAGGGATTAATGCCCCCTCTCAATCTCTCCAAAGCCATCCTCAGACTAAAACAATGTAAGAATTCAAATAAAACTGTTTCAAGCTGTGCACTTACAGTGTTGGAGCCCATGCTACCCATGCACTCCTCCTCCTGCTCTGATTCTCCCTGAAAACAAATAGCAGAGAACAAGGCATAAATAGCTTGTCTGAATGGCATAATTGATAAACTAGTGTTATACATTGCAATTAGGGGTACAATTTCAGGGAGTTGTTGTTTTGTCAGTTGTGTTTCTCACCATGGTCGGACCTAAAATACAGAATATCACACTACTGTCCCGCGATCACCTTAGACGACAAGAGGTGGACCAAAGGGTGTCAGACAGATAAAGGGACAACGAGCCAGGGGTCAGGTTTTCACACGAAGAGGGGCAAGGAACACTGCCGCAATCAACAATGACAATCCCCCTCCCCTCTCAAAAACAAACCACACCTGACATTGAGAATCCAGTCTTAGTGTTGTCACACCACAAATTGTGTAAAAAAAGTCTCCATAAACATAACTTAGATAAGTGTACCAAAGTGTCAAGAGGGCTGATTAATGTAGGGAGGACTTCGGGAGGTTTGCTAATAGTTCTCAGATCATTCGTTGACGTGGTTTTAAAACACACAGTGCTTTCATGTTGCTAGAATCAACTGTCACATTGCTGCCGAAAGGGAAAAAGTGTACGAGCAATATTTTTCTAGCTAATTTCATACTGGCACATGTCCACCCTTTTTCTTGTCTAGAAACCTAAATAACACAGAAAGAAAAACATTTTGGGGCATGAATTGAGAAGTAAAACATTCTGGGTAGTTATAATAATTTTGCCAATTTACATCTTAGCAGTTTTTTGTTTTATTTTCTCTTTCGTGAAGAGTAATACCAGTGCTTTCAGGTGTTTTTTGTGTTCGGCAACGTCTGAGGGATTAATGTGAAGTGATACTTCACTTCTCATACCGAAACCTCTCAGGAACAAAAATGATTTACGAGGAAGTTGGGCATCCACATGTTTAACACTGGAGAATAAAGTCTGACAGGTACTAAGACACCTATAAGGCTTTTCCAAAAAGAATCACTTTCTGTGGCATCGCTTAATCACAGTTTCACAATATCACGCGTGAATTCTGTGAACTGATTCCTTCAAAAAGTATACTTCTGTTCAAAGAAATCACTGAACTTAAAGTCTAATACACTTTTCCTTTAAATTCATCTTGCACTTACACAAGTGTTTCAACATACTAGGCTAGTCTGCTTTTCAAGTGATATTAGGCCCCAGAGCCAAAATGGTTGCCAAATTCTATAGTGAGTACAAAAGGGAGATCATAGATGCCAAACGAGTTCTACATTTTCCAAATATGTGTTATACTCATTACAGTGTGTCCTCACCAGGGCAGCGAATACTTTACCAACACACTTCATCTGATACTAGCGCTGCATTCACACTCAATCATATTGGATCTGTCAGTGCTTTAAGCTGTCAACTCGAACCATACATTTTAAAAATGATAAATCTCAATCTCTTTAATGGCCAGCAAATCATCATTATCCTTCTAATAAGTTCAAACATGTTGCTGCTTAACATAATGACAGAGGGCAGGATTCAAATGCAAATGAGTTATCTCCCTCTGTGCATGCTGCTTCCCACCCACTCAAACAAGCAGCCGGTTTCACATCCAGCTAATTGAACTGCTACCACCTGCTGGATAAAGGACGGTAAAGCATCGTAGCGAGAAAAAAAACAATTTAGATTGATTTGACTGAAAAAATCTAAAAGCAACGGAGAAACTTGTGTTTGTATGAGTAGGTATAAGTCTTAATTGCGTTTTTTCTCTTTCATAAAAGGTAATCAAAGATGATCACAAATCTAATCAGACTGAAATCTGGACCTTTAATGGAGTCAATGTTCACCTTTGACCCCGAGTCCTCCTCTCCATTACAGGGCACCAGGGCTTCCTCCAGCTGGCCTGCAAGGCTGTCCTGTGTACCTGTCTGTATGGAAGGGCTCTCTGTGTGCTTCATGTCCTAGAAGGAAAGGGACATGACACGACAGAAAGAGCCCGATCATTTCCTGTAGATGTAACAATGTTAACTGACGCACTGTTTTCACGAGGCTGCAAGAAGAAGACGTGTTAGTGGGCTGACTTGGCGTTATCAACAAGTCACACATTTAAAAAAAAAATGTGTGCTGATGGAGGCTTTCTTTCCTTCCTGGGCAGTAAGTAGAGAGTTCAATTATGTGTTGTAAAGTGTGTGTTGTACACACATTTCATGTAATGGACACTTAACAAACTTTGACTAATCCTCAGCTTTTGCAGAGGATTTTCAATGCTCAGAGTCTAGAAAGCTTACATGTATAGTTCAAAAGCTTACGTAAATAACATTAAGCGTTGAAAATCTATGTTAGTGCTGAAGTCTTTCACCCAAACAATTATGTGAAACTTTTGCCAGATTATCTTTTATGTATAACAATGCAAGTCCCAGATTTACATTTTCCAGTGGTCAAGTGCTGCTGTGCAATAACACACACACACACACACACACTCCCCCCTCCCCTTTCACTCGTGTGAAGATTCCATAGCCACGGGAACAAGCGGTTTGTTTGACTTTCCCATTCTTATCAATCAGGGCAAGTGGGTGATCCCATACAGATGCCTACATTCAGGTTTAGGAGACAGGAGAGGTGGACGCAGCCACAATACCTTTATCAGCCATGTGAGTGCTTGTTGCATGATGCTAAGTTGTTGTTTTTTGTACATTTCATACAAAAATTAAATTAATTTTAAGCACTCAAATTGTAAGTGTTTATAGAAAAAAAAGTAGTTTAAAAAAGTACCTTGCTATGGTTTCAATAAATTGGGGGTCAATGGTCTTTGAGCTTCATGGAGTAGGAAAGTTTGCATGTTTGCAAAATGTATCGATGAGAAATAGTTGAGGAGGATAACACATAAGGACTTCACTCATAGATTTTTCTGCAACAGTGTGCCATTGCCCTATCATTAAGCACTGACACAAACTGGAAGAAACAATGGACCAAGTGGACTTACAAAGAGAGGCTTGTTAAGAGACATGTCCCTAATCATGTAATCATGTCCGAGGCAGTCCGAGTTAGATTGGAACCACGCTTGTGTTACAAAAAGGCCTGCCTTGGACATTAGGAAACACACATGTAACTGTCCTGCAACAGGACGCCCTCTTTGACCAAACAGGATAATGCATTTAGACCCTTAAATATATGTTCAGTCTGTGTGAAACTTTAATTAATAAGTGCTATGAGGTTTCTTGGATTCTTGGACACATTTTTCTTTTAATTGGTCAACAGTTTGTAACAGCGGTGCTTATCATTCAGCAGCGGTGCACTATCGGGGAAACACTGTACATTGTTAAATTGTAACTAACAAACATGGCTGACCATTATTAGGATAAAAAAAAATCTCTCACCTCCTCCATGTTTTGCTGATCTGGGGCCTGTGTGACTGTGATGCTGGGGCCTCCACACCACGTGGTCTGGGGAGACCTCTTAGGATCAGCCCCCAGCGGGTTCTCGTGCTCCCTCTTGGGGCTGGAGGGTGAGGAGACCCCCGTCATGTCCCACTGGACTGTGGCCGGAATGAGCCGTGCCGGACATGCCTGTCCCTGGCCCTGTTTCTTCACTCCTGGAGCCCCATAGTGCTCAACATAACGCTCTTGTAGCAGCTGTCTGTATTTTTTCTTAAGGAACAGGTACTTTTCACCCTGTGAGTAAAAACAACAACAAACGTAGACAGTCTTAGTTGTAAATTTAGATTGCGGCACTGAAAGGCAAAGTGTTTGGCCCACATCATATGGGTTGTGTTGTTTTTACAAAGACAATACAAAATTAATTACATTTACATTACATTACAGTCATTTAGCAGATGCTTTTTTCCAAAGTGACTTTTTCAGGTGCAGTCCCCCTGGAGCAATTTAGGGTTAAGTGCCTTGCTCAAGGACACACTAGTGGTGGTGTTCTCAGGTAGGCTCGAACTCTTGACCTTTTGGTCACCTGGTAGAAGTTATCTAAATCAATATGATGAGCCTTGAATCATTTTAGTAAGTTTAAATGTTCCCACTGTGTACAAAAAAAAAGCTGTGAGTGGGGTTCGACAGCGCCTCCGGGGACACTGTCTGCACATACAGTAGTTAACAATTTTAGAAGAGGGATCAGCTCCTTTTTAGGAAAAACACCAAAGTCAGAGAATTATGACTGCCAGGAAATATACTTACTGCTCCCGTTCAAATTATTTCAAGATGCCAAGTGCAGAGTTTAACCACAAAATGGTTAAAATGTACTCTTTAGGACTATTTACTTACATTTTCTGACTTCACGACAGCGATCCTATCAATGATTACTTTGAATTCCTCCCTGTATTTAGCTGGGGGAAAGAAAACACAAGTTTGCCTTTTAAAAACTGGCCTAAATATAGAATGACATTTTCAGCCTATAATAATGGAGACTGATAATGCCAAGTGACATGGTAAAACAAAAGTCTAGCTCTTTTTCAGCATTATCTGTTTATTTAACCTATTCATAGACCTTTTCATGTATCAAAGTTTCATTTTTTGGCATTACTTTCCGACAACATCTGGATCCTGTCAAACATATTGACCTTTCAGTCAGGACTGTTGCATCAACTTATTTCACAATCTGATCTGGCTCTACCAGGCACAGAGAATACACAAAGTCTGTATAAGATAATGTTGCGTATAACATAGCATTGTTTTGCGACTGGCTGCTACAAGCCGCTCTGTTACTTCATCTTTTCTCCCTAAAAACTTGGGACACCGAGAGTGAGGAGGTCCTTTCCAGTTCAAGCCTCAGCCAAAGTTCTCGAGTTGCAAAACAATCATTGCAAAAAAAAAAAAAAAAGTCAATAGGAGAAGAAAAAGCAGACAGAGGAAACCAGACCTTCTCAACATGATAAAACCAGCTCTCTCCACATACCCAGAGGTCAAACCCACCATTTTTATATCTATAAATGCATCTTGTTTTATGGATCAGAACACATTGTTATTTGATATCAGTACTGCTACACTCCTGTTTTAACGCTAGCCTATTCTAACAATGTACATTTTGTTATGGACAGTTAAAGCCAACTGTTAATCCAAATAGTCTCATTCTATAGCATACCACAGAATAAAATAACACAATGCAGGTGACCTGAGTAGTTATTTCAACAACAGCTATTTCATTGCTAAGTAATTCAAGATATGCGAAAGTATTGAAACTTTGGACAATACCCGCTTTTCTTTTTCTTAGCCATGAGGCAAAAGAGTGTTTAAAGGGGAGGACAGTGACATGGTTTACATTCTCAACAACAGGAAATCCAAAAGGAAGCACCCACTTACATCTGTATACACCGAACACATTCCTAACATACAAGTGTGCCTAACACTTAAGGCATTTCCAGTAATTCATTAACTACATGGGTAGGTAGCTAGATACACACCTAGCAACTGGACACAACACTTTCATCACATTTTCCCCATGCCCTCAATCCTGATGAAAAAAAGCATTTCATTAGAGCCCTAAATCTATTCATGCGTGTGGACTAAATTATGATTAAAACACAATTATTATCACAATTATGAGATGCAAACACATGCTAGGACACACTTTAAGTATGCAGAAAGCATTTCCCTAATTGGATGCCCTGTGTCAGATGGCAGGGTATCAAAGCAGCTTCCTAAACCTCTGTGAACAACTGTAGCGGCTGGTGTAGCATCTGGCCAGTACAAGCTGACAACTGTAAAACAAGGTCACTTTGGATAAGGATTTAGAGAGGTTGGGATATCCTGGGGCCTGCTTGTTTCAAGTGGTTGTAGATATGTAGTGGCTTGAGATATCATGGTAGCAGAACTGAATCATTACTTGAGAACATCAGGCATGTATGATAAGAGTGTGATAGTACCTCCACAGTATACAATTTGGATGGGTGCAGTAAAATGATTTATTTGCAAACCTATTGCTCTCTGCCATAGAATATTGTTCGAGAGTCAGCAGTTGAACTTTGCAATATTTGAATCAATGTGATCACGTATCACAAGCTTAACAAGCTGCTGTGACCAAATAATGTTTTAGATTGCCTGGTTGCCCATGACTACCCCTCAATGTCCGCTAAAAGTGGCCTTGGGAGGAAATGACAGAATTCCCGCGTTGTTAACAGACCTTTTAATGTAAACCAGATGTTTGAGGAAATGTTTTTATTCGAGAACAATGAAAATAAGCGACCTGTTTATATGAAATACAGCTGTTTTATTGTTGCAATAAGTCTACTTAATTTACTATATGGTCGGCTGCAATGAGACATTGGTTAAAATATACAGCCAACTGAATTCAGTGGATGCATGCGCCTGGTCTGAGCAGCTGCACAGTGAGTTAGTAAATTCTATCCATCAGCGAACAGGGAAGGCACATTTGCGTTTCTGCGTAAGCAGCCCACTATTTTTATTCTTTGGTTGACTATCCTACTTACCACGTAATTCCAAGTCGATATGGCCGATAAAAGGCTTGTATGTCTTCATTATATCAGCATTTTTCACTTTGCCTGAAATGCCTCCAGTTGTGTAGAAATAATCCAACAACGATTCTTCACTAACATCTTCCATTTCACACAAGACTAGTGTATACAAAATATAATTATCCAGTTTCTTTAGAAAATATTATGGTATTTTCTTATATGACATTATGCTGCCCTCTAAGCTAATTTAGTAGAATATGTGTTGTAAACGCCTAACTTCACTCCACCCAACGACTGCTGCGCCTCCCCCAAGTTAACCATTTCGAGCCCTTCAATTTGGAAGACAGAATAGACATTCGAGAAAACCGGACGAAAAATCGTTGATATACCGACAATTGCTTAGAATGTCGAAATGACACCGAACTCGGCCTATTTAAATCGTGTTGTAAAAAAAATGGCGTCGAAACCATTTATTTACTGAATTAGATTAGGCTATCTTACTTAGACTTTTTTTTTTCTCGTCTTATAGCCAACAACAGCAAGTTCCCAAGCACTGGCAGTTATTCCAATATCCACACAGTTCTACCTTCTGTCATGCCCCCCACCAGATGAAGCAGCAGTGTTTATGTCACAATCTTTCTAGTAACAAGTAGGTTTGTATAAGTAGGCCTATATTTTTCTATGTAGGTGAAGCAGCATGCATTCTTAAGGAATCTTGCATGATGATTACTATTCCTCAAAAGAGAAAAGACAAACGATATATTGACACTTAATTTCACAACTAAAGAAACGACACAATGTGTGTCTAGTGTCCTGCTTGTGCATAAATTTAAGAGCTGGTGTATGCTAGTATAGTCCTCTGTATTGAAAGGCTTTTTGCATTCCATAATCCCAAAGCTACAAGGCCCATTCTCAATAACCTATGTGAGTCCCCAGCGCCACTAAAGCTATTAACCCTCCACACTATGTCAGATTAATTGTGTCAAGGCATTCTGAATGTGTTCGATTTACCCGTTAATCGTTTTGTTCTCCTCTACTTGTGGATATGTATTCACCCTTTAAATCAAATAAATGTCTATTTAATTAAGAAATATGCTTGTGATTTAAATTTCATATGCTTTACAATCCCTAAAAAAGACAATATTGAAATGGAAATAAGCTTCTTATAAGCTGATATAATTATTGAGGAGACGGAGTGAGAGCAAGGAATGAATATCTGCAGGTCATATTAAAATGGGACCTTTATGCTCTTGCAATTTAAAAAACAACTCAGCATTTATTATGATAATGAAATGTGATCTCCGGAACATATGCCATGGTTTGGTGGTGTGAATCCATTGCCAGACAGCAGCTGGCAACAGAATAATCACCTTGCTATTACTAAAGTACATTGTATAGGGAGAAGGAGACCAAGTGTGCCACATGACTCATTTGGTTTGACCCATGTATGTATGGGTCATAATGTAATGACAACTGTGATATTTTTTGTGGGTTTTACAGGAAGAAAACATTGATCTTTGCAGACATTATTGGTTGATTATATAACAACTTTAATATAATTGGCTATATCACTCACTTAAGAAACAGGGCGAGACCCAGAGTTTGACACAAAACAACTACTGTTTTACCTACAGTGACTTCCCTTACCTGTTGACCTGTGATATCAAACACAAGGTCTGGGGTCATGCTCGTCAACGCAGCCCTAAGGGAGGGCACACGTTGCAGGGTATTGATCCATTCCATAATTCCATATGGCCGCCACTTTCCCACAAGCCTTTTCACAGTGCAACCCCTTGTAAATATGCTTTAGTTCTTTGTTGCTCTTTTACTTTTTTTCTTTCCTCCCATTCTCTCTCTCACCCTCTCTAAAACATGCACTAAATCCAATCACCTTTAGCTCTGCTAAAGGGGATGATGTTGATTAATGTGAATTCGTATAGTAGCAGACCCGGTAAGCCTGTGTGTTTAAATTGCTGGGAGCCAGGGAGCCAGTGAGACGGCCTGCCAGCTGTACTCCGGGCCTGTGACACCAGAGGAACGGGCTGGATAGAGAGAAAGAGCTTAGAGGGAGGATTGTATGAGCAGACAATGGTGTCTACCTGCTTTTAATCCCCGCTTCGAGAGAGCACAAGGGATTGACAGGGTTTAATAAATGAAAGTGCTCTCATAATCAGGATTTGCCAAAGTGCCCCTTTTGTGTTAATCTGACATTTTTTACAGGATGGTTTTTGACATCTGTCACGGCAAGTGGTGTTAACCCTTACATGACACACAGATGTATGGATTGGACTTCACAGAATAAAGGAGGATGACTCGGCAGTTTCCTAAGATCATACAGACGTTTGTCGGATGTACTGCATCCAGCGTTGCCAAAGGTGGATGTATTGCATTGTACTCCAAAATCAGGCTGGAACTGTTAATTCCAACCTGCAATACAGTACAATGCTCCCGATCAATCAAAAGAGAAAGAAATGCGTCTCTATGTGGTCTGGTTTGCCCGTTGTCTGTAATACAAGTGGGATTACTTGAAACACTTATTAACAGTTTTGCCCCTGGACTGAATCATATTGATATTGTGTCCGTTTTTATTTGTCAGATATGAACAAGTTATGCTAGAGAAAGAACAGGGAAGAAAAGAGGCTAATAGATCCGGGTTCTGTAATTACTTTGTGGTTCAAACAGAAAAGCTGCATTTAAATAATTAAAGTCCAGCGTATCAGCACTAAAGCATAATAAAATTCTTTTAAAATCGAGGATTACAACGAATAATCCCAATGGGGCCAGATGTGGGAACGAGAGGGAACAGCTGAATTCTGGGCAAGATTAAAATAAAATATAAAAAGAGGGGGGCAAAATCCCAGAGGGCCACGCTGTATTTTTTTTTTGCATGTGGATTAGGGGCTTGTGTGGACTCAACATGCTGTAATCCACCGATTAGCTGATATAATCAGCTGTAAATACACCTTGGCCATGGCACCGCCCAGAGAGGACCGTCAGTCTGATGCCCAGCCAGAGAAGATGTTCTAGTGGTCGGGAGAGAGAGAAAGA